>CABFOW010005350.1:17516-43683 GCA_902141385.1 Timema californicum | reverse complement strand
GAAAACTGTAAACACCGTATTAAATAACAGATACCCACTTCAGTGGCCGAGTGGTCTAAGGCGTCACTCCAGTGTTAAATTGTCCTGCTGATAGCGGAGCGTTTGGGGTTCAAATCCTGGTTGGGTCTACTGAGGGTAGTTTTTCCTGAATTTTTTCCCCATCTCCCAAAATAAAAATGCTGGTAGATAACCTCTCAAATGCTTCCTTCCTCATTACTACCCAATTAGAGTATCATATATGCGTACAACATGAACAAGTAGTATGACGCGGTGATATCAGTAATAAAAATAACAGATATATCTATAGTCAAAATTGTTCAAGTCTTCGAAATGAAACTGCCTTTTAAATATTTTATTGCTTCTTTAGCCTTTAAAGTTTAAAAATTAATCAAAACACAGTGGCCAAATTTAGCACATTAAATTTGAGATATTTTTTATTTTACCTACATACTAATAAGCTCAAAGTCAAAATCGTAAGCTATATACTCTCTCGTATAGTTTATTTATTATAGTTAGTGACAAAATCTTCAAAAATTAGTCACCTGTAATTTTACCTTTTAATTTTTTCTCTGATAAATAAGTATACAGTATTATTTATCGCTACCCTCCCCAGATATTTATTTGAAAAAAATAGTTCAAGACTTTTTTTAAAAGGTGATTTATAAAGCAATGACCAAGAGTTCGTTTCTACTCTGCTCAGTAACATGGCCCGGCTGCTAAGCCTTGTATTTATGGCCCATAGTTTTTATTGCAAGGGGGCCACCCTTTAACTACGTAAGGCTTTTTTACATAATTTTAGATCCTCCCTCCCTTCCCTCGCGTAAGCTCCCTTCCACCTCTCTAGCTTACGTAATTTTTAAAGATTTGGTAAGTCATGTTATTTTAATCATTTAGTTATTTTTATACATTAGGATTGGTAATATCCCACTTTGGTGGCCACATTGTCTAAGGCGTCACTCTCGCAATAGACTAGTCTGCCGATGACTGGGGGATCGTGGCTCAATCATGATCGGGTGATATTTCCTAAATATTTTCCCACTCTCGCTCTCTCTCTCTCCACGCAAATGAGGGTACACTTCCTCTAAATTGAAACGTATTTATGCCTATCCCACTGACGTAATTAGTTCATACCTAAATAGGCAGAATTAATGAAGGAAATGTACCCACATTTGTGTGGGAGAGTAGAAGGAAACGATTGAATAAGATCTCCCCAAAATACCGTCAGCAGGGATTTGAACCCCCAGACAGAAGTGTCTAGCTGGCTGGGATGGATAGGCTAATTTTTCTGCTCGAGGGTATGATTGTATCTTGACGTTTTATCTCCCCGTGTTTAGTCCAACTTGGTCGCCTACACACTTTACTGACCAGTACTACACTTCTTATCTCTATCAGTTCTAAGAAAAGATTTCTTGCGGCCTTTACTGATTAGCGATCTCGGTCAGCCAGCCTCCCAATTGTTTAAACAAACCAGTAATGCTGCCAACCTGATGGCTGGAATCCACCAGTTCATATAACGTTAGCAACGCCATCTATTTTGAGAGATGAAAGCTCAACACACCGCCAGAGAGGGTAGGCAGGGCCTTAAGCTGCTGCCATATTGAAACGGATAACCCGTTTGAAAAACTATATACATACTTCACTCCACCTAGGTTTTATGAAATGTCCCTTCCGACAAATATCGTTAAAATTGGCCCAAGAATTTGACAATCATCGTGGAACAAACATCCGGACAGACAGCCGATATACCAAATGGTCAAGTTAGAGCGCGCACACACACACTTTTCATACAGTAGACATGTGAATAATCGCACACACGTCTTGTCTAGTCGAGAACAGACGAACTAAGAGCTGACGAAAGAAATTCTACCCGAGCCTCGACTACTTTTGCTGTCCCGTGCAAGATAAGATTAAGGCGGCCACCTCGGCATGCGAAAAAGTATTAATCGCTCTTAGGGTACACGGCTTAAAATACATGGGTCTATGTCGTTTCGTGGATCTGTCTAAGCTTTTATTCACTTTCACCCTTCATCTACAATCATCCTTTGTCATGTCAATAAGAGAGAAAAGAAAACCACGGCCCTTCATATCTCAAGGTAAAGAGGAAAGTTTGCTCGCTATCTTGAAATTTTCTGTTGTGAGTCTGTCAAAGAATTACTGTATTTGTTAGAGGAAGGCTATATCTAGAGCCCTTTTTCAATAAAGCCTAGTTATACAGCTTCTCGGGTATTAATAAGTCGTTGAAAATGAGCTAATGTTACTTTTTTACATACTTTTTATATGATTAAAATTCAAAATATAGGGTTGTTAAGGAAAAAGAGTCCTGTTGGAATCTTAAAACTTTATTTCAGTGATAGCCATATTTTTTTATAACGCATCGTGAGAATTAAATATCGCATTAGAGCTGAACGTCTGCACGGCAATTTCTCGCTTACCCCTTAACATAATATTCCTCCGCAGAAATGTTTCTTTCATAGGGAAAAAACAATCCCACGACAACACAGGCTCTACGCAGTTAATGATATCTATATGTTTTTAAGATCAGTAATATAGCTAAGATACGAGCCAACATTGTTGGCATTTTGTCCATAAACTTCTATTTTACACGACTGAGAAAAAGATTGAAAAATAAAATAAACTATAAAGCCGAAACTATAGTTAAGACTTCAAGAGACTGATTCGAAGGAAATTTTAGAATATACAAACATTTTTTTTTGCAGTCAACGTTAATAACACTCGCCTCGGTGGCCACATGGTTTAACGCGCTGCTATCGCAGTGGACTAGACTGTCGATGATGGTGAGATCAAGGTTTGAATCTCAGTTGGATGTACTGAGGGTGCTTTTTTCCCTAAAATTCTTTTCCATTCTACTTCCATGCAAATGCGGATACACTTCCTATAAAATAACCTCCATAATCCCTAAAACCATCAGCGAACTGAGTACTTAAGTGTATAGCCCGAAAGGGTATTAATACGCGATGCAAAAAAAATTATAACATTTTATTATTAGTGTTGTTTTATAGTTTTTAAGAACAGAAACCAAACAAATTTTTAGCCCTAATTATTTCCGCTTATTTGGGCCAACTTGTCGCTTAATTGGGGCAGTGAAAGAAGGTCAAGGTGGTTGTGTTGCATTTGTTCTACGCCGTGGTAATCGGAATGACGATCAACTTCAACGTCAAGATGAAAGTAAGACTGAGGAAACAATTACTCAACAAATTACTGCAGAACACTCAGAAACCAGACAACTTAAGAAAATTATATATATACCTAAGCGACTGACTATAGTAAAAAAAAAAGTTTTAAACTGCTTTAGGAGTGAGGACAGCGCAGCCGGAGTGGGGAGTGGAGGCCCGTCACATTCTCGACCAATACGTGAAGGGTAGTTGTCATAGCAACCGAGGCACGTTGCCAGATTTCTTAAGTCACTGAGAATGCTTGCAAGTAGTAACGCGTGAACTCCCGCTATGTGGAAACTATGCTCCCCAGCCTACCCACCACGTGGATCCTAAAGCAGTTTAAATCGCAGTATAACCTGGATGCAACGAAATATATCACTGAATTGCGATGCTATTTCATGCAGAAAGGTTTTATATCAGCATTAGATACCTGCACTGATTTTGTTCAGTTGCAGTCCATAAAATATAACAGGTCAGACTACAGTTGATAATTTTATTCAAAGAAAGAACCCTTATTAAATGTGTATCTCCTTTGATTGACATGGTCATTATTAAGAGTGTATGGTCATTTTACATATGTGGATTATATATTTGTTTGCTTTTAGCTTTAGGCATAGTTATTTTTAAACAAATGTTAGTGCCAATATAAATTTAATACAGTGTGCTTTCTTTAAATTATTTTTATTAAATGCATACCTTTTTTACTTTGTTAGAACATTATTGTCATATCAATGGTTAAAATTTCACTTAATTGGGGCAACCGAATAATTGGGCCAGATGATTTAGTCCTGATGTGTCTCAATTAACATGAATCCACTGTATCTATTAAAATGATATGTATAACACATTTATTGACGTATTTAAATAAATGAAAATAGTTCGAGTTATTTTTTTTAAAACTGTTTTGAAAGTTTCTGTGTATCTCAAGAGGACTAGCATGAATTATTGTTCTTTGATAAAATAGATATTAGGATATCATAGTTTTATTAGGAAACATGTTGCTTAGAAAACGTTTATAGGCCTGAATATATTTTAAGTACACCATTTATCTACCCTTCCGTTTGAAACATAGGATTTAGAGGAAATGTGATCGCATTTGAGTGTAAGGAGTGAGAGAATTAAGAATCCAGGCAATACTAAATAACCTTGGCTGAGTCAGAGAAAAGATAAGATGACTGATAATATAAATAAATCCTTGAGCGAGTCAAGGAAAACATTATAACAGTATAAATCAACCTAGATTGAGTCAGAAAACACATTAGAAAATTGGCCAAATATACAAATTAACCTAGAGTCAGAGAAAACATTTGAAGATGACCAACAATACAAATTACCTAGAGTGAGTCAGAAAACACATTAGAAAATGGCCAAATATACAAATTAACCTAGACTGAGTTAGAGAAAACATTAGAAGATGACCGACAGTACAAATTAACCTAGACTGAGTTAGAGAAAACATTAGAAGATGGGCGACAGTACAAATTAACCTAGAATGAGTTAGAGAAAACATTAGAAGATGGCCGACAGTACAAATTAACCTAGAGTGAGTCAGAGAAAACATTAGAAGATGACCGACAGTACTAATTAACCTAGACTGAGTCAGAGCAAACATTATAAGATGGCCGACAGTACAAATTAACCTAGAATGAGTCAGAGAAAACATTAGAAGATGGGCGACAGTACAAATTAACCTAAAATGAGTTAGAGAAAACATTATAAGATGGCTCGACAGTACTAATTAATCTAGACTGAGTTAGAGAAAACATTAGAAGATGGCCGACAGTACAAATTAACCTAGACTGAGTCAGCGAAAACATTATAAGATGTCCGACAGTACAAATTAACCTAGACTGAGTCAGAGAAAACATTATAAGATGGCCGACAGTACAAATTAACCTATAATGAGTTAGAGAAAACATTATAAGATGTCCGACAGTACAAATTAACCTAGACTGAGTCAGCGAAAACATTATAAGATGTCCGACAGTACAAATTAACCTAGACTCAGAGAAAATATTAGAAGATGGCCGACAATACAAGTTAACCTAGAGTGAGTCAGAGAAAACATTAAGACGATGGCAAACAATACAAATCAACCCAGCTCTCCCGGCCCTGTATATTTCAATTTAAGCTGAGTGTACATACAATGAAGATGAAAGGGCTAAAGGGCTCATGACGTAATAGTAGCTGCTACAAAAAGGAACATTATTTCTTATCAGAATCGAATATAAGTGAAGAATGTCGATTAAACGTGACACCACTTCCACTACCAAGAATGCAATCTTTTTATCTGAACTAATCGTGGAACTAATGCTTCATCATTTTCCATAGTTAAAATACACTAGAATGTCGATAAGAGTTGATAAAATGTACCCCAGCATTGAATTCCTAATCCAGGACTTATTTTGTTCAACGCATCATTGTTATAGCCTAATTTTGGAATTTGACAGTTACTAAAGTTAATCGAACAATTTTAATGTACTCCTACATAAGTCATGTGATCTGTAACTGTCACTTTTGATATATAATTATCAAGACCTATAAAAAAACAATAATAATATACTAAGATGTTAACTAAAGTGACCGCAAAAAAATCTGTCCGAATTTTCTAATATGTTTTACTACCACCGCGTCTTACTACCTGTTCGGGTTATTCGCATATGTACTAATTACACTAATGTGTTAGGGATTAGGAAGATTATATTTAAAGGGCGTGCACCCGGCCGGGATCGAACCCCAATCTCCCCATCTTCGGCAGTCTAGTCTAACACGAGAGAAGCGCGTTAGACCATATAGCCACCGAAGTGGTTTTCTATATTGTTCTCCCAACTAAAAACATGATGATGATGATGATGATAATAATAATAATAATAATAATAATAAACAAAGCTAGCCAGGACGTGCCTATCTCTCAATTACTTCAAAGTCGAGAGTAAAAGTCACCGGGTAGGAAATGGTAGAACAGTTGTGTTTTATGTCGAAAGGTTTTGAGGTTTATTTTGTGTTGAGAATTGTTTATTTTTATTTGAATACTTTTTCTTGGATTGCCAGCCAACATTGACATAAAAAAATGGCACTATATTCATCCAACAGCTGCCAATATTGTCAAACAATGACAAGAGTGAGCTGCAGAAATTATGGCTTAGCGTATGAGCACACCAAATCAGCGTTAGCATTTTTTTTAAACTGATGTACAAGGCTCTTGATGGGATGATTCGATTACACAAGATACGAACAAACTTTTTTTGAAAGCAAAATAGTTAGCTTTTTTTTACCGTGTCTTACTATCCGTTCGGGTTGTACACACTCGTACCAATTATTACGCTAAGGCGTGTGGCATGGAGAAGGTTGGTTTAAGAAGTGTATAAGAATTTTCGTTGAGAGTGTAAAACCATTCAGGGAAAAAAACACCCTTAGTAGTCCTAACTAAAACCGAGATTCGAACCATAATCTTACTGTCATTGGTAGTCCAGTCTATTGAGAAAGTGACGCCTTAAGAGCACGTGGCCACCGAAGCGTGTCCTTGAGGATTTTACTGTAGGCCTATCCATATAATATAATTGTAATTCTTTTTAATAAATTAAAATTATGGATTATACCCTCGAATCCTTAAGTAAATTCGAAAATATAGAGCTTCAAAGTTAATAATGACGATTCATATTCGAGCGTTAAATTGCTATTCTACCCCCAGCCCCTAAAAAAAACAGTAATAGATCTTGAGAAAGAAGTATTCACACAAAAGAAACACAATATAGACTTGGATTTTTTTTTAAACTCCATTCCTAACATAATTTTAATTAAAGTAAAAGGTTTATTACCGGTATTCACTATTCAGTAGTTGCTGGTTAGACAACAAATTCTTCTTGCGCCCAGTATTCGCCATCACTAAACTAGAAAGATAAATGAACTTCCAACAAGCACATTCTGTTGTAGAAGAAGGGGAATAACCGTCTAGCCTGGTAGATGACGCATCGATAAGAATGACGCTAAACCCGCAGTAACGCCAACCTAACGACGTTTTCAACCTTTCAGAGATGTCCCATCTCGCGGTTTTTTCGAAATACTCTGCATGTCCCTCTGTCCTGTTCGGTATATTTGAGGGAAAGCAGTGGCGCACCCGGAAATTTACTTTGGGGTAAGATCAAGACTATAGCCAAAATAAAGGTTTTAAGGGAACTGGTAGAGGGGGTCTGGAGAGCACAGATCCCCCTAAATGCCGGAAACCAAGACAATTTGTTAATAAATAGCAGATTTACAAGGTGTTGCCCCAGGCAACACTTTGCTTCCAACAGGTAGAAAAATTATCATTTTATTTCTTTTTAATTATTTCTTTTAATCAAAATTGTAAAATTTCTGCTTCGAAGTACATCTGTTGGTGCACAAGGGCTACTGATTTTGAAATTTCAGACCTTTTCATGCTGTAGATATAACACAATGCTCATGGCTAGTGGGTGGATTCTTAGGCACCAAAAATGTTTAAAATATAGGATTTAGGCAGCATAATATAGGCACTAATGGCTTAAAAAAGAGCACACAATAGGTAATACAAAATGTATTTTACTACTTACTAATGTATTTATTGCCTACAGCCAATTCACATTTAGCTGGGTTTTTTTTATAGCACCACTTCTCACTGCTCGTTCGGGTTGTACGCATATGTTGTACTAATTACGCTAATATGTTCGGCGATAGGAAGGTGGAATTTAGAAGAGGTGTGTCTGAATTTGTGATGAAGGAGGGTCAAAAAATCATTTAGTAAAAAGAGGGGTTAGGAAGGTGGAATTTAGAAGAGATGTGTCTGAATATAGGATGAGGGCGGGTCAAAAATACAATTTGGTAAAAAAAAACTTAAGTACACCGGACCAAAATTCGAATCTCAATCTCCCCTTCTAATCTACTGTGAGAGTGACGTCCTAGCCAATTCGACCATTGAAGCGGGTAACATATTGATTACCACTAGAATTTTTTTTTAGTTTTTCAGTTGTGAAATGGGATATATTTTGAGATAGGTTTTTAGAATTTAAAAAGACATTTTATACTTTGTACAATGTCAAGAGACATAATTTTATTAGTTGCTAATTTCGAAAAAGTTTAATTTTCATCCTGCAACGGAATGCCATCTCCTCACAAGATGTCTGACACTGCTACCATTGTCCTCCCAAGATGTCTGCCACTGCTCCCATTGTCCTCACAAGATGTCTGACACTGCTCCCATTGTCCTCACAAGAAGTCTGCCACTGCTCCCATTGTCCTCACAAGATGTCTGCCACTGCTACCATTGTTCCTCCAAGAAGTCTGCCACTGCTACCATTGTCCTCACAAGAAGTCTGCCACTGCTCCCATTGTCCTCCCAAGAAGTCTGCCACTGGTGCCATTGTCCTCACAAGATGTCTGACACCGCTACCATTGTCCTCCCAAGATGTCTGACACTGCTTCCATTATCCTCACAAGATATCTGACACTGCTTCCATTATCCTCACAAGATATCTGACACTGCTTCCATTATTCTCACAAGATATCTGACACTGCTTCCATTGTCCTCACAAGATATCTGACACTGCTTCCATTGTCCTCACAAGATATCTGACACTGCTTCCATTGTCCTCACAAGATATCTGACACTGCTTCCATTGTCCTCACAAGATATCTGACACTGCTTCCATTGTCCTCACAAGATATCTGACACTGCTTCCATTGTCCTCACAAGATATCTGACACTGCTTCCATTGTCCTCACAAGATATCTGACACTGCTTCCATTGTCCTCACAAGATATCTGACACTGCTTCCATTGTCCTCACAAGATATCTGACACTGCTTCCATTGTCCTCACAAGATATCTGACACTGCTTCCATTGTCCTCACAAGATATCTGACACTGCTTCCATTGTCCTCACAAGATATCTGACACTGCTTCCATTGTCCTCACAAGATATCTGACACTGCTTCCATTGTCCTCACAAGATATCTGACACTGCTTCCATTGTCCTCACAAGATATCTGACACTGCTTCCATTGTCCTCACAAGATATCTGACACTGCTTCCATTGTCCTCACAAGATATCTGACACTGCTTCCATTGTCCTCACAAGATATCTGACACTGCTTCCATTGTCCTCACAAGATATCTGACACTGCTTCCATTGTCCTCACAAGATATCTGACACTGCTTCCATTGTCCTCACAAGATATCTGACACTGCTTCCATTGTCCTCACAAGATATCTGACACTGCTTCCATTGTCCTCACAAGATATCTGACACTGCTTCCATTGTCCTCACAAGATATCTGACACTGCTTCCATTGTCCTCACAAGATATCTGACACTGCTTCCATTGTCCTCACAAGATATCTGACACTGCTTCCATTGTCCTCACAAGATATCTGACACTGCTTCCATTGTCCTCACAAGATATCTGACACTGCTTCCATTGTCCTCACAAGATATCTGACACTGCTTCCATTGTCCTCACAAGATATCTGACACTGCTTCCATTGTCCTCACAAGATATCTGACACTGCTTCCATTGTCCTCACAAGATATCTGACACTGCTTCCATTGTCCTCACAAGATATCTGACACTGCTTCCATTGTCCTCACAAGATATCTGACACTGCTTCCATTGTCCTCACAAGATATCTGACACTGCTTCCATTGTCCTCACAAGATATCTGACACTGCTTCCATTGTCCTCACAAGATATCTGACACTGCTTCCATTGTCCTCACAAGATATCTGACACTGCTTCCATTGTCCTCACAAGATATCTGACACTGCTCCCATTGTCCTCACAAGATGTCTGACACTGCTCCCATTGTCCTCACAAGATATCTGACACTGCTCCCATTGTCCTCACAAGATATCTGACACTGCTCCCATTGTCCTCACAAGATGTCTGACACTGCTCCCATTGTCCTCACAAGATGTCTGACATTGCTCCCATTGTCCTCTACCCAATTTACACTCAATGAAAGCTATTTTAACAAGTGGTGATTTTCAAACCTACTCCAAACAATAATGCCACAATTTACCATTTCTATGATACTAGACTCTCTCTTTCAGCAGAGAATACATGTGAAAAAGAAGCCAAAGCCAAAATGGGCGCATTATGGCACTTATTCATAAAATAGAAACTATTGGATTAACATGATAGATATATCAACTGCCTATTTTTTACGATCAGGGAAAAAAAAGGAAAATAGACTAAGTCAGGTCCGTACTCATGATAAACAGACAAACTCTATATTTTATTAATATAGAAGATTAGATGCTTTCTGAAGCAATTTTGAGCTGGTTTATGTAGCTAAAGGCAGTAATTTTGATAATGTAAGCGGATCTAAATACACTGTATCGAAGCTATTATTTCTATACTTTCTTAACAATTGGCAACTTTTGGGAGAACTTTAAATGTGTTTAAAGTTATTTCTTTTGATATCAAATAGTATTAAAATGTAGTTATTATATTCAAAACTTATTTATTGTTTATAGCTTACTTCTACATAATATAATGTAAGTGTTTTTTTCCCTCACATCTTATTACCCATTCGGGTTATACGTTTAAATGTACTAATTACGCTAATAATTTTTAGAAATTATTAAGGTTATATTCTAGAGGAAGTGTATCCGCATTTGCGTGGAATGCGTGGAGGGAGTGTAAAAACATTTTAGAAAATCACCCTCAGTACACCCGGCCGAGATTCAAACCTCGATCTCCCCATCATTGACAGTCTAGTCTACTGCGAGAGTAGCGCGTTAGACCTCACGGCCACAAAAACGGGTTGGTTTAAGTTCCTAGTTAAATTATTTGCGGTCTTGGGAAGGGCAAATGCCCCGCTTGCCCCCCTCTGAGTGTCCCATTGAGAGGAAGTGAACTCTCATTTGAACGCCGGTCTTTTTTTTAGGATTAAAAAAAATCACTATAGTAAAATCTATGGCGGCTTTTTTTTTGTTGATAAAATTCACTAAAGTAAAAAAAATGTGAATAGTCTATTTTAAACAAACTTATATTTTAAATATAAAAAAATGACTGGAATAAAGAAGAGTGGCCTTTTTAATGGTTAAAAATCATAAGTGAGGGCAGTAGCTTTATTTTAGTAAAAAAAAGGCGCCGATTGAAGAAATAGGGGTGCGCTGGAGTCAGAGGTATATTATTTTATGGGTAGAGTTTCTCCGCCCCGCCGGCCTAGTGCACTGCCCTGGTTTGTGTTCAAAGTGCACGTGAAATCAACCCAAGATGAAAAGAAGTATATAATTGTGAAGAGTACAGGGGAAAAAGGAGGAAAGTCTTAGCTCAAATTTAGCTAGTGCTACCATCTTTTAGACAATAATGGGACCATTCTAATGAGCTTTAGATTATGTTACAAGAGGTCTATGTCATAATAATTAAGTTATTATTATTATTATTATTACCAAGCATCGCAACTTACTACCCGTTCGGGTTATACGCTTTAAGTACTAATTACGCCAGTGGATTAGGAATAGGAAAGGTTGAATTAGAGGAAGTGAGCCCGCATTTGCGTGGAGGGAGAGTGGAAAACCAATAATTAAGTTAATTAAAAATATTATCTGGGGTTCTTACGGGGTATGAGATACAAAAGTTGTCCTGGGAAATGTGTTTAGTGTGATTTTCCTCCTATTTCCCCTGTACCCTTTAATTATGATGAAGAGGCGTTTACGTACCCGGCTCCGCTGGGTCTTGGTCCTCTTCATGACGGCTCTTAAGTTCGTGACGTCAACGCTCTTGGTAGACGCCTGCGCACAAGTCATAAATACAGTTCGATTTTATTAAAAAAGGACCTTTTAGAAAATATAGACTTAATTTTTTTTGACCGGTCAGCATTAACATAATTTTTTAATATTTTATTTGTGTTATTCTCAAGCTAATGATTTTTTTTAGCACTAAATCTTACTACCAGCTTGGGTTATACGTTTTATGTACTAATTACACTAATATGTTGGGGATTGTAAAGGTTTAATTTATAGGAAGTGCACTCACATTTGCGTGAAGGGAGAGTGGAAAGCCATTTATGGAAAACCACTTTCAATACACTCTACTAGGATCAAACTCCGATCTCCCCATCTTCGGCAGTCTGGCCTATTGCGAGAGTAGCGCTTTAGACCAAGCGGCCACTGAAGCTGGTTTTATAGGTATTGATAATATCTATCAAAAGTGACAGCTGCAGATCAGAAGTACAAATGTGTGAAAGTAGATCTAGTAACTTTTTAAAGGGTCTTCCTATAAAAATTGGACTGTGTGTGGATAGTATCGAGATGGGATGCATCATCTTGAGCATATAAAAAAAGTCTAGCGGTCGAGTATGATAAAAAGACATCACTTTATTTATCTTAAAGTTGTAAAATAGAAAGACACCACCTGTCAAAGCGTGACAAATGCATAAAACGTATAGATCAGTGGTACCCAAACCATGGGACGAGAGATGGGTTTTTTATAGGTCACGAATATTTTTTTAAATTCGAAAGTCTTATAATTATTTTAAAAACATAAAATCATGAAAAATAGTAAATTAAAAAAATTATATTCCCACCACCTTCCTCGTGTCCATTAAAGCTAAGGGGGCTCACGAAAGCTTGTTGTTATAAAAATCAGGTCACGGTTCAAAAAAGTTTTAGAAGAACTTCAGGTCAAGATAGGATTTTCAATCTTAATGAATTTACCGTTTTATTCCTGAAAGCCGAAGCTAGTTTTAAAGATATAACATTGAAACAAAAACCATAAATTCTTAAATAAGTCTAAAAAAAAAGTCCTAAGGTTACACAAAAATATTATTTTTATTTTTAAGTAGTATTTTTGTAAACGTATATTTTATAGGTCCTCTACAACTTAGGCTATTTGTCGTGGTCACAAAAATGTCCTGTAGGAGTCTTCCTGCCAGGATGAAAATTAAAAAAGTCCGTGGTAGTATATATTATGTCTATCTAGAATAGGAAACAAGGAAAAGGTAAAAGCAAGTCGATGTTTTCAAAGCGCAACTATTAAAGTTATTGTGTAAACTCGTCAGAAGAAGAGGGTAAGGACTATCAGCAAATAGACAAGAGCCCTCTTAGGCTAAACTACTCATTTTCTTCCCTCTCTTTCTATTTCGTACTATGGTGTCAAAGTGTGTTAGTTCTTTGACTGCTTAGGTGCAATAAGTTAAGATGCAACCCGCTTCGCAAAATAGCTCCGAAATTTTTACTCCCACCCCCCGCCCCAAACACACACACACACACGCGCGCGCGCGCGCGCGCGAAAATGCAGGTACACGTCCTCTAAATTCAACCTTCCTCACCACTAACTTATTATAATTATATATATACATATATATACATATATATACATATATATATATTCTTATAGCCCGAAAGGATGCTACAATGCAATGCTAAAACAATACATTTAACAAACCAAGCAATTCGGATGATCGGCGTTCTTCTGTAGGGGAAGGTGTTGTACCTTGGACGTATGTGTACCTTGGACCTATAGTGATTGCAGCACCATCTGTGGAGTTAGGAGCTAACTAATACATGTATTTTATACCTTTAGCCCCAGAGGCCACTATCAAGGTGTTCTAGTATATGAATATTGTGTTTTATTGCTGGGAGAAATTGAAGTTACTTTTCTTATGTTCAAAGCAAGTATTTTCATGCATATCTTTTTCTTTTTGTCACTGTAGCTATTTGTTTACATGTTAGAATAGTAGCTAAGTCTTGTAAACCATTGTTTTGTCTTCAAGAACATGTGTTTAAAGCTGCGTTTACTGTAACCTCAAAATGGTTGGCAGCCATTTTTTGAAACATGGCTAAGTGTTGTACCTTGGTCCTAGTGAAAGTGATGTACCTCGGATAGGTTCAAGGTACAACACTTAATAGTATAGTAATGGTTGGCTCGTGCAACAGCATTTAACAAAGCAAATGTCTCTTTGTTTTTTACCAACTACAAAAAGGTTTTAGACAAAAATCTTGGAATTTCAGCATTCAACATATGGAATTGCGATGAAACGGGAATATCAACAGTTCATGTTCCGCCAAAGATTTTAGCACAAAAAGAGTCAAAACAAGTTGGATCGATGACCAATGCAGAGCGAGCCACCACTATCACCATGATAACAGCTG
Organism: Timema californicum; assembly: GCA_902141385.1. Taxonomy (NCBI): domain Eukaryota; kingdom Metazoa; phylum Arthropoda; class Insecta; order Phasmatodea; family Timematidae; genus Timema; species Timema californicum. The sequence continues at coordinate 29,395 of CABFOW010005350.1, read as the reverse complement.
TCAATGCCGGTGGTGGTTTGATTCCACCTATGCTAATATTTCCACGTGTGAACTTCAAGCATTTTATGTTGAAAGGGGCTCCAGTTGGAAGTATTGGTGGAGCAAACCCTTCAGAGTGGTCAAATGAAGACCCGTTTCATGAGTTTTTGAGACATTTTATAAAGCACAGCCATTCGAGCGTGGAGAACCCGACTATCTTGCTGCTTGACAACCATAACAGCCATATATCCATTCGCACAATTCAGTTGGCTAAAGATAATGTGGTAACATTGGTTGCATTTGTTCCCCATACTAGTCACAAGATGCAGCCGCTAGATAGACGGGTTTTTGGCCCATTCAAAGCTTATTATAATACAGCCATGGATGAGTGGATGAGGAGGTCGGATAATGCTGAGAAACCAGCAACAATTTATGACATAGCGGAGCTAGTTGGGAAGGCTTTTCCTTTAGCTTGTACGCCCGCAAATGTTATGCATGGTTTCAAAGTCAGCGGAATCCACCCACTCAATGAAAACATATTTCAAGATCATGAATTTCTAGCGTCTAATGTAACAGACCGGCCAATGCCACCAGTTGAGGTAAACCAATCTGCAAATGGTCACTCGGGAAATAAAACTGTTAATGCCCTCTCTGGCGAATCAAAACAAATAAGCGGAGGCCTACAAAATAATTCAAGCCTAGATTCTGGTTCTTCAACTTCGGGTTTGAGTCCAAGCAATCACTCTGAAACTACCAACCTTGTATCACCTCAAGAAATAAGGCCTTACCCAAAGGCCAAACCACGTAAAACTACCGGAAAGGGCAGATAAAAAGAGAGCTTTTATATTTTAACAGATACTCCAGTGAAACGTCAAATTGAAGAAGCAGCAAAAAAATCACAAAAAGCATTCAAGAAAATGAAAAAACTAAGCGAATAAAATTATAAAAAAGAATTTGATCTACAGTTCTGATACTGAAGAGTCAGATGAAAGTGCCTTGTGTGATGATCCCGGTTCATCGTATGAAGATTTTACTGATCTTAATGATCCAGATGATGAAAAGATTATACTTGGAGTGTGTGTGTATTGGTAAAGATTGCAACCAAAAATACTGTGAAATATTTTGTAGCTGAAGTGGTAGCAATGAACGATATTATGATGCTCAGTAATTAAAAAGAGGTTTAAATTCGCAGAAATTTACCAGAGAGGACTGTGAATTCTATGCTATTGACAAAAACGATGTGGTTTTTAAGTTACCATACCCTACTTTAAGTGTAAGATCAGCACACCAGCTAGAAAAATTGGCTTTTGGTGTCGATCTTTCAAAATTTAATGTTAAATGAACTGATTTGTTGTGTTTTATCCATCACAGCTAAATGTTTATTATTATTATTAGCACCACGTCTTGCTACGCGTTCGGGTTATACGCACTTACGCTGATGTGTAATGGTAGGGTGATTGTGAGATGAAATGGAGGACCTACAGTTTAACGTGGAATCCGAACCACGGTGGAGGCCTGAGCTAAATGTTGAATAAACTAAACATTTTTACCAATTCATGATTGTAACTAGTTTAAAAAATTGTTTATAACCTAATTGCTAAACATTTTAAAAAAATGTAATTTTTTTCGGAGTTTTACTTAAAATTCCTCACAGGGGTCCAAGGTACAACATATCTAGGACCAAGGTACAACACATATGTTGTACTTCGGTCCTAGTGTAAACATTTTTTCAAAATAAAAAAATATGAACCAGTTTTAATTTCTTATTCTAAAAAAAATATGTTTCATAAAGTACCCTAGTCTCTACATACGAAATTTCACAAACTTCTTAAGAACAAAGTAAAATATCAAAATGTGAAAATAGGTTCAAGCTACAGCACCTTCCTCTACAGTCTTATTAGTGAGTTAGAAACTAACTTTTTTCTGAAAGCTACAAAAGTTTCAAAATTAGCTTATCACGTTTTCATAAGTCAGGTCATGTGACCAGAAGTACTTTTGGTAGATACTAATACCAATAGAAAGATACTAATGTATAATAATATACATACTAAAATAATATTAATGTTTGTAATTTCTAAAAGATCCTTCCTACTGATCTAGTATTTTTTTAACGCCACGTCTTACTACCCATTTAGGTTACACTAATGTGTTAGGGATGAGGAAGGTTTAATTTAGAGAAAGTGTACCCACATTTTCGTGGAGAGAGAGAGAGAGAGAGAGAGAGAGTGGTAAATAATTTTGGAAAACCACTCTAAGCCCTCAGTACACATGACCGGGATCGAACAACAATTTCTCCGCCATCGACAGTCTGGTCTGTTGTGAGAGTGACGCCTTAGAACAGGGGTGGGCAACCCTGTCGCAAATCGCCACAAGTGGCGAATTCACCATAAAAGTGTGGTGAATTTGAGTTTTCCGGCTTTCACAGTAAAATAAGCCCTTTACCTGAAGTCGTGTGCTGGTTATAACTTCATTTTTTTCCGGTATTTCATTGAAATAATTCTGCTTTTTGAATTAGTCATTGAAACCATCCAATACTCCCCCCTCACTCCCTTACCCAAAACTTCGTTTCATCTCCGTCTTCAGACAAAATGATCGTAAGATTTCGCATTAAACTGTCTTACGCTTTCAATTTGAACAATTTGCATCATTTGATTCTGCGGCAGTTGTAAGTGAGTAGTCAAAGTGTACATGTTTTGAATAAATGTGTACAAACAGTGTGCGTTGTTTTAAATGTTCGATTGAACAACCTACATTTTCAATGTTTACATGTTGTGGTGAATTTCACTTCTCATTCGCCACATTTGTGGCTACATTGAAAAAACATGTTGCCCACCTCTGCCTTAGAACATGCGTCCATTGAAACAGGTCGTGATAATATTGTTATGTTTTCGTTCCTAGCCGTGAATTGGTCGTTTCAGCAAACACGATGAATCATTGTCTGGCTATTCAGAATCTCCAACAATGCACTCTAACATCCGGTTCGCTAATTCCCCTGGCAGGGTCAATGTATTATCGAGTGTAAGGCTGGATATTTTCTTTAATTATGAGATATAAAAGTGTTGTACTTAAACATTCAAGAAATCCAAGTAAGACAGTCAACGAAATCAGACACAATTGGACTTTTATCCCCAAATCGTCAAGTTTGGAAACTAACAAACAACATGTTAGGAATATTGGAAACTTTAAGCCAAATTCTATCGGCAAACCAAACGGGAAGAATATCAAATTAATAGCAATTATATAACCGATCCCGTGGTGTAGTGGTCGGTGCACCTGGCTAAAAGTCTAAGGTTTCCTGGTTCGATTCCCGAGTGGTACTATAGGTATTTTTATCTTAAGGGAAATAATCCCAACTGTTACCAGGTTTTGGTTAATTAGGCTTAAATTTGGTTGAAACTCCCATCTCCTGAGGGTACGTTTTAGGTACCCTTGACGTTATTTTCCACCAGAGCAGCCAAAAGGCTACACACGGAGACCGAACCTGGATGTCAAAGTCTTTCCCGGTCATATATATGCCATAGATTTGTTTTAAAACCACTAATTTAGACTCAAATTATAAGAATCAACTATTTAAATGTAGTACAAATTATGCTACTAACTCGATGTCATATTTTCTCGATTCTTACTTATCAGCGACTGTACGTCTACATTTTATGACGTCATTAACTAGTACTGCGTAAATATCAAGTTTGTTAAAACTTTAAGGTATAGTGTATTGTTCAAGTTCAATGAAATGATTTTGGTAGAAAGAAATATTTCACAAAATACCAAAAATATTTATTTTATATATAGGCCTATTGACAGCTGCAGATTACATAGCTTGATGAATACGAGTGAGTAAAAATAGTAATTTTTTTCTAGCCGTCTGATAAGGCTCTTCTTATGAAAATTAAACCGTATATTAAAACTACCCACGCTTGTGTATATACGGATGAAGGCGTTAGTCTCGTCTAGTTTGGTTTGCCGGTGACGAGGAAGTCGGTACTCGAATTCCAGCCGGGTATGTTGAGGTGTGTTTCTTTAAATGGTATCTCGCTACGCTAATGTTGGTACGTTTCCTCTAAATTTGAACTTAACTCATCTCTACCCAATTAGTGTAATACGGACGGGTAGTATAGGTTGTGGTGCATACGCAGAAAAAAAAAGCCATGTAAACATAAAATATATACAGACTTTTCTAGTTTTAATTTCGATATGTAATAGAACACATTTTCTCCATTTTTACCTTAGTAACAATATTTATGACCATTAAGATAGATTAACTAAGACCTCCATTAATTTTTATCTTATCTCTGATAATTACTATGATAAGATATGTTTTGTTTTCGTTTATACCTTTTCAAAATTGTTGGCGATTTTAATATTATATGATCAACATTTTAAATTAGAATAAGTATTTAGAGAGTTAATAATTAATCTATGTAGGCATATGCAACGTTTTGAGTTAATTATTAATTAGTTTCAAACGTGAAACAGCTTATTATAAATCTCTGGCAGTCTCACCTTATACCTTAGAATATTACATAAATACGTAATAATTAATTTCACAAACACACTAAACTTGAATTCGTACTTAATGCAGTACAAGCTAACTTTTGAAGTGAGTGACACAATGTTATGGTTGACAATAACGAAACTCATAGCAATCATGAAAACTTATGTTTAACGAATTTGAAGATAGATAATGTTAGTATAATATGCGCAAGCGTAAAAGAGATGCCATCATTAAAAAACAAATTTCTTAATTTTGAGAAATAATGGATTTGATTTAATTCAATGTGTTTTATAGTTTTAGTCATGATTTAAATAATACTGTGAAACAGTCTGAAATTTGTATAAAAATTACATACGCATAACATTTTCTAAAATTAATTTTATTTTGTTTTTTAGCATTGAATACTCACAAAGCACGAGTCAACTTTCTATTTTCGAGTTAATTAACTACTTTAATTGTTTTGAAGAAAGTTGTAGTTATATTATCAGTACTATACATGTTTACCTAGTGAATTCAAGAATGAAAATCTAGCCATATAAAAATTACTTCACATTTCTTGTTAGTACATAAGGTTCAATTCATTCCGAGTTGACGTGTAATGAGCAATAAACATTTAGTGCTATAAATGTTAGGTTGGTACCACGAAATGTTTTTACTAAAAACTTGGCAGCCGGTGAATCATGAGTATTGCACCATCTAAAATACTGCACTCTCAAAATACATTAAATAACTTACGTTTCTGGAACTAATCCAAATCGTCTCTGTTTGTATATTAAAACTGATGTAGTGGACAAGGCGCCTTGAGCAGTCGTATTTATCTAATCAAAACTTCAACGTGTCACCAGTGCTGTGTATCACAAACTAAGCGTAAATTGTTATCTCGTAACGCCGGTTGGGCGATCGGGAGCTACGTTAGCGCTTTGCCTTCTCTATTTGTGTGGCCTATTGTAGAAGCTCTTACATAAGTTGCTGGTGGTTTCGCTGGATCAACCAAATGCATTATTTTGTCAAGGTAGATTTATTGAATTTCTAAACTCCACGCCTGTCAACATTATTTGATATTTTATTGAACTGTCTTAAGTTTTCTGGCAAGTTGTCATGTTTTATACGCATGAGGTATCTTGGTAAGCCTTATAAAACAACATAAAACGGATGAGTTTTTTTTTAACTTTCTCGCTATCTTACAGGTAGAGAAAGTATTGTGATCGTAAAAAAAATCTGACTAGGGATTTTGATGAATGTCGACGTTTCATGACCCCCCCGGATCCGAAAAAGTTGTTTTTGAATTTCCGTCTGTCTGTATCTCCAACTAGAGCCTAAACTATTTTACCGATCAGGTTAAAACTTGGTATCTAGGGTTTTCATAGGGTTGCCCCGAGGGTTTTTTGGAATTGATATCTATACTTCATTCACGGGATAAGTTTACCTCTGAAAGGTCTTTTTTCTTACCGATATCCTACTATATAATAGATTTCTGGTAGGGAAAAAAGTCCTTTTCCAGGTAAACTCCTCCCGTGAACGAACAGTAGCTCTAAAATTAAGGGTAGTTTATTGAAGGGCAAAATGAGAAAAAGTCGATTTTGTTTAAAAATTCATTTCTAAACATTTGTAAATATTCTAAACACAATGGCTACTCTCAATATTTCGGCAAAATGACTTTAAGGGCTTCGGTATGATGCGTAAATTATTTTTTTATGATATCTCTTAAACTATTTGAGATATGAAATTACTTATTTTTACAAATATGTAGGTCTATTTATAATACAAATATTTTATTTGAAGCATATTTTTATAAAACAAATAACTTTCAAGATATACGCAAATGTATATATATATATTTTTAACTTGTCGAACACAAAACGTAAAGTATTGCGACCGTAAAATAAATCTGACCCGAAATGTTGATATATGATGACGTATCATGACGCCCCGAACTCCAAAAAGTAGTCTTTGCAATGCTGTCTATCTGTTTAAACTTAAGATTAAGAGTAGTTTAATAAAGCGCGAAAAGAGAAAAAAAAAATATTTTCTCAAAATTGGCTCTAACGATTTTGATAAAAATTCGTATCTAAGCGTTGATTAAGATTATAAATAGACTGGCTATTTTCATTTTCCCATGAACATGACTTTTAGGGTAATTTACTGAAGCGGAAATCTCCGCATCTACGCAACTATTTGAGATGTAAATAACTTTTCATTGCAAAACCGTAATACTATTAAAAATAAAAAACTTTTATATGAAATATATTTTTATAAAACCATTAGTTTATGAGATATTGGCAAATATATTAATACAATTTTGTGAGCTTTAATTGTAAAGTTAAGTTTTAACGCAATCGTTCTCCAGTGCCATAGAGTGATTAAATATAAGTAAGTCTCTCAAAAAGTGTGTTGTTTTTCCTTAAACCTCTTAGGAGAAATGTTTGCACAGCAATGATTTATCGCCTTCATTTTAGACTCAATAGTCAATATTTACATTTTTTTTATTGGTCAAAATTTATAAATGAGGAATTTAATAGCAATACGATGATATGTGCAACACCTAATAGAATGTCGAAAATGTTAACAGGAAGTCGACATTTGAATATGAAATGTTGACCCTTGTGGACCCAATATTGATCTTTTTTAACCATCCAAACCTTCAAATGAGCACATTAATTCTTTAAAAATAAAATTATAAAATTTAAAATCTCGATTTAAAAAATGTTTTACATAAGGATAATGCAATTTATTCTTGAGTTTGCTGGTGTATATTATTTCGATTAACATATATCACGAGTTTTGGGTAAATATCTCCATTTTTAAACAATAGAGCGAGAAAGTCCGTGCGGAGCTACTTACCATTTATTTTAGTACCGTACCTGCTCGGTTTATACGCCTATGTACTAATATGCTAGTGATTTTAGGGATTAGGAATGTTATATTAAAAGAAAGTGTACCAGCACTTGTGGGAAGGGAGCGTGGAAAAGCATTTTGTAAAAAAAAACTCAGTACACCCACTGAGATTCGAACTTTCATCTCTACGTCACGGCAATCTAGTCTACTGCGAGAATAGCACGTTAGACCACGTGGTCACGGAAGCGAGTGTGACATAATGTTGACACATTAGAATATCCAGAAAATGAAGCATTTAAAAAAAATGTTTCGAACAAAAAGCTTTTGTTTTTTGAGGGGAAATAAAAGAACGCCTGTTATTTTTGATTTAGTGGACGTCTTTAAAGTTATTTCAAGGTCAACTTTGTTTTTTAAATGAAAACTTATAATTCTTTTAACAGCATCTTAGCCTACAAAAAAATCAAAACTTTTTTATTTGACATCAAATATTTGAAGATATTTTAAAATGCGATCTATTTTTTATAACAAATTTTATTCGATAACTTTTTATTATATCTTGTTAGTCTTTTGTTACGTTATGTGTAAAATTATTTACAAAATTACTTTAATAAAGGTTCAAAATTATGACCATTAACATCGATACGCTTTTAATAAAATAAAGAGTTCTTCAATAAAAATTGTTATAAAAAATACAAGTAAAATATCTTCAAAAATTGATATCAAATAAAAAAAATATTACAACAAAAGTTTTGTTTTTTGTGTAGAATAAAATGCCGTTACAAAAATTATAGGTTTTCATTTAAAAAAGGTTTACTTCGAAATAAGCTTGAATACATCCACCAAACCAAAAATATCTAGTAGTGTTCTCCTTCGCCCTCAAAAACAAAAAACATAAGTCTGAAACTACCTTTCTTAGAATGCTTTGTTTTCAATATATTTTGGTGTCTCACCTTAAATGCCTCACCCGGTACAGCTCTGATTCTTGGGTACACGTATAAATTAAGTTTAAGGCTTTTAATTTTTACCATCTCCATAATTTTATTATTAATTTGTATTTTAGCTTATGATTCTGGCAGTGGCGGATGCAAAATTGAACAGTAGGGTGGGGACCGCGCTACAAAAGATGCTTAAAATGTTTGAACATTGGATAGTTTTAGAAGCTATTTAAGGGTATTTATGGGTATTTCGTGGTTGAGGAAAGGGGAGGAGGTAAGAAAGAGGAGGGTGAAGGTGAATTTTGTAGTAACAATAAAACATTTAGATAAACATTTCTTTGCATATGTGATAGGTTTGTTTATGTTTTTCATACAGTACATTGTAATACTATTAGAAGCTGTAGTGATAAAGTTATATTATACGAGCTACTTACAAAATATACATTTTCTTCCAAGCAATTAACGTGTAGCCTATATTTCATGGTTTAATTAAAACAATCACTTTAAAAAAATGTTGTTAAAGAATACCCAACAAATTTATTTTACGATTATAAAAATACATCGATATTTACCTAATGTCAAGATAGCAGTCGGATATTTTTTTAACACCATGCCTTAATAACTGATCATGTTATACGAATATATGTGTTAGAGATTATGAAGGTTGAATTTAGAGAAAGTGTAGCCGCATTTGCTTGGATAGAGAGAGAAAGAGAGAGAGTGGAAACCCATGTAGGAAAAAAATCTTCAGTACACCCGACTGGGATAGAACCCCGATCTCCTCATCATCGGAAGTCTTGTATATTTCGAGATACCATATGGTCACCGAAACGGGTTCAGATATTTTTTTTAGCGCCACGTCTTACTACCCATTCGGGTTATACATCTATGTACTAATTACGCAAATTGTTTAGGGACTAGGAAGATTATATTTAGAGGAAGGGTACCCGCATTTGCGTTGAAGGATGGTGAAAATCCACCCTCTGTACAACCTACCAAGATTCGAACCTCTATCTCCCCGTCATCGTCGGTCTAGTCCATCACGAGAGTAACGCCTTAGACCATGCGGCCACCGAAGAGGGAAGGATATAATATTGATACTCTACAAATATTCGCAGAGTTTAGAGCATCTACAAATAATGGAAGGGGTTGAGGGGAAAAAGNGGGGGGGGCTACGCTGCTCTAAATTATATAGATAGGAGATTACAAATTGAGGTGGGGTTGAAGGCAGTGCGAGCTAATATATTTATCTTACACTTTTTATAACAAAAAAAAATTAGGGTCAAAGCTTGAATATCTATCATGGGCGTCGCGGAATTCCTTTTTAAATGTAAATGAAAATGTCTCGGGCAAATTCTGCGAGTCTCACGACGAATATTCAAGAAGAGTTGAGATTACTCTATTTAGAAAATTAAACTAAACTCATTGGTTGAAGTCTTATTTTATTTATTCCATTAAAAAATAATTGTTATACAAATTGAAAAAACCCACTGATTTTAACTTGCGTTCCCTTACAACCCAACCGAATGTGTTCAAAATAAGCAGCCGGTTAGAGGATAGCTTTTAGTTTTTTTAACAATTAAAACAATATGGTAATCTGGGAAAGGGGGCGAATAAGTATTACGTAAACAACTTAGGGGCAAGACGGGTTTTAAGCTTTTCTTTTTTTTTCTGAAAAGAAGGAAAAAGAGGGGAGGTCTGAACAGTGCTTACGTAAGACAAAGATGGGCAACAATGACGCAGTGACCCAGCCACTCCGCCCCACATATGATAAAAAGTGTCGAGATATGGACTCAAGGACATCAGATTAAAAGTAATTTAGAGTTTTCTTATTACTTAAATAATTTTTGTATTAATTAATAATACTTTTTAATTTATAATTTCAACTAAGTGTGGATTAAAAATTTAATTTTTATAGCTTTTAAAAAAAATCTTTGCTGTTTAATAAAATTAATTTAAACTTATTTTACGACAATGTTTATTATGAATTATTTTGCACGATTAGTTTCACCTCAACGTTAATAATTACCAGCAATTTATAAATTGCATAAAAAATAACGGTTATCCCTGTGAACCAATTACTACTTATTTTTTCTTACAAAGAGGGAAGGGGGTCCAAAACGGGCAAAATATGATTACGTAATACCTGAATGCCCTCAAACACATTGAAAAAAAATATATTTTTTTGCGTTTTGCTCATGAGTAGAATCTATATTTTAAAAAAGTATTTTGTTTAAAAAAAAGGCTGTTCCAAATAATTACTTACATTCCAACGAAATTCTACTGTACAAAAAAATAAAATAAGAAAAAGTGGCAGGATCTTGACAGAACTGGGTGTACGAGGAATAATTAATAGTTCTGAAAAATGAATTAAAATAAATAGACCTCCTCAAAGGCGTCACACTTTCCCCCTTGAGTCGGCGTTAAATTTCTCTCTTCACGCACTTAAGGTCCAGATGTTACCAGGACAAAGGGTGGACAAACTCAAGTCCTTTCAGACTAGATGCGTGTTTTATTAAAGAGCGTCCTTCATAGCAGGCCCAACTCATCTCCCGGCTCGCGTGAGGTATGGGAGTAAAAGGGAAAAGAAAACACCTACGATATGTCAGAAATGTGTGCAGTGCAGTGCATTCCTATTTGAATGAATACTCGACATTTTCCGCGGTGACGATGATGATGATGGGAGACAACGCGACAAAGTTTCTTGTTAATAACTATATTATGTCCCTGTTATGACAGAATGAAGATTTGTGCACAATGCTTATCTGTAAAGCCATTCTAAAATAATCTAAAAATGGTCTTTTTAATGAGGTTTTTATCCAAATTTAATTTAATATTTCAACAATGTTCAATATTAGGACTTCCAACTATTTATCTCCATTAATGTTTGATCAGAAATTATCCCCGTGCAATAGTGTTTGTGTAAATTGCGATTTCTATCTGACTGTATCACAAAGTTGATGGGCATATGATGCACGTTCTTAATATATATATGTACTAGGGACAATTAAACTGTTACTTAAGATTCGGAAGTCCTGGGTTCGATACCCAGTGCTTCCAGATATTTATGTGAAGCATTGGATCCGGAGCGGGGCCAACTCAAGGACAAATGAGGACCTACTTGAATAAAGACGTAGCGGATCTGATTTAGAAAACTGAGATTAACTGTTTTAGGGTTCGTCGTGCTGACCACATGACATCATCCATCCGCAAATGTTGGTATTATCCTCGCCGACATGGGGCGGTCGCTCGGTTGGTATAGCTCACTTGCGAGCTTAAACTATGGAGTTTTTTTTAATATGGATAAATATACATGTTATGTGCCTTATTTAAGACCAGGGGAGTATAAACTGTGGTAGTTTATGTGGGCCTATAGAAAAATGTCGTAGTTAAGAGATAAACATGAATGGTCAGAAATATAGATCTAGCTTTATATTAAAAAAATTAAATAATTTTTAATAGATTTACAATAGATAGTTCTATGATAAATGAAGATTGATTTTTTTTAAATTCTTCACAACTAATTGTTCCCATAAGAAACACCACAGTATTGGGATATTTCCTTTTACGTAGTCATCCCCTTAAGACGCTAGAAAAGTCGTGCAGAAACTCCTCAATGCTAGAAACAAAGAGGG
>CABFOW010005350.1:0-14990 GCA_902141385.1 Timema californicum | reverse complement strand
ATGAAACTGGTCCATTCTTGTCTAGGTAGGTGTCATCTTGTGTCTAGTACTAGCGACGCACTTGAGGCGTACTAAGTCTGACTATGAAACTGGTCCATTCTTGTCTAGGTAGGTGTCGTCTTGTATCTAGTACTAGCGCCGCACTTGAGGCGTACTAAGTCTGACCATGAAACTGGTCCATTTCATTCTGGGCTAGGTAGGTGTCGTCTTGTATTTAGTATAGCGCCGCACTTGAGACGTACTAAGACTATCTATGAAACTGGCCCCTAATCATCTGTATTCCTGAAGTGTGTTTGGTTTCTTTCTGAGTGCGTGTTTCATGAGTTCACTAATATTTGTCATTTATTTTATTGTTTGACTTTTAATATACAAAATATATTATGTTTAAGCTAGAAACAGTTAAGTTTAGTCACATATTTTCAGGTTGAATTAAGGGCTATGAACAATACGTTTGGTTGTCCATCAGTTAAGTTAGTGTAAGACACTCAGGAATTGAAAATAATTAACACACCTTAACTACATAAAAGCGTATGATATTTTATACAATAAATATAATTTCAATTGTCTTAAGATAAATTGTTCGTACTTTTGTATATTTCAAAGCACCAAGGTATCATTAAAAAGTTCAATAAATATCTCATTGGAGACTCTACGTTACTGTATTTATGTTTTATACACAGAGGGAAAATAATTAGTTCATCATTTTCAAATGATTATTGATTGCGAATCACATTCTTTTGAAAAGCAGTTTCTTCAATAGAATCGTCATTTATTGACATATAAGATTCCCATGAAATAATATATGTACAAGAAATTTGAAAAATATTGTAATAAAACATTAACATTACTACCAAAATGTAGGTATTTAACACATAGTTATAAGCTATTGCGGACGTTTGAATCGATTTACACTATGCCACTACAAATCTGAAAAATTTTAGGTATACTTTTCTTTGTCAATGACGTGTTTAGTTGCGCTCAGATTGGTGTTAGCTGTTTATAATTACCTACTTAATAAAAAGGGTAATCGTCATAAATATGCACACATGAAGCTTGCTAAGCACACAGAATTACTGACATGATTTAAAAGGCATTCTTCATGAATATGCACACATGAAGCCTGGTATGGACACAAATGGGCTGACATGAGTGAAAAGGTATTCTTCATTAATATGGACATACGATGCTTATTATGAAGGACAGGGTTTGAGTTCTTATGAATAAATATATTTGTTAAATTTGGCGTGGTCTTCAGAATGTTACTGGCGATTATGTTTGTGTGAGCCTTACGTGACAATCTTCCATACCAATCAACAGCAAAGTTGCACCAAATCCAGTGATTACACACTTATATATGTATAATTTTAGCGCTCAGGTTGGTGATGTTTCAGCGTAGCGACTGCAGCTTCTTTCGGGCGTACTCAGACACATGCAGGACCCCCCACCGGGTACACGCCACGTGGAGGTTGGCACCACTAACTTTCCTCCTGTTGATGTGCGGGTTGTGCAACTCAGCGATCTGACTGGAACACGCCTCGGCGGGGTCCCCTGACGAGTCTAGACGACCCATCCAGAACTCGTTCCCGGGCAAGGCGTTTCCATCCCACGCGTACGACACCACCAACAGCTTGCCGTGGTCTTGCGACTTGAGTAGACGCGCGTGCGGCGACCTCAAAGAGAAATGAACGCGAATACCATCGTCATCTTCCTCCTCCACGTCGTTGTTCTCACCCCGCCCGCAGATTAGCCCTCCGTTACCAACGCCCCCACACTGCCGTTCCCGGAACCAGGAGAAGTGCACGTCGGAGATGTGCGACAATACCGCGGCGAGGCGGCGTAGACAGTCGGCGAACGCGTCTAAGAAGACTTTCTGCTGGTGAGAGGAAATACTCCACACACCAAGGCCTATCCCCACGACGTGGACGTACGCCTTGGTCTTAGCCACTGCCGCACGATGCTGCGCCTCCAATAAGAGTGTCTCAACGGACGCCCCCACCCGTTTCTTGAAGATGATATTATCAAAAAACTGATCTGATGAGATTTCCACATAACGATTCTTCGCCTGCTTCCCACATGCTTCCCGTCGATCCAGTACCTCATCATACAACGGGAGGTGCGGGGATATCCCATAGAAGCTCGCCCAAAGATTCCTCCATTGAATTTTTGCATCTTGGCCATTGGGGTCGGTTTCCATCGGCTGCAGCACCGGACCGAAACCATTCTCTTTCACGTTCTGAGATTTGGTGACCATCACCTCTTCCCACTCCATGAAACCGGGTTTCTCCAAACGCGTTCCGATCACTCCAACGACGACCCCATAAGCCTGGACGGATTCAGGATCTTGAGCCGGGATACCCCTGTTGTTCCTGTTCCCTTCGTTGATGAAGGCACTCTCCGAGGACACAGTGAGGAAGGCCGACAGCTTCATCTCGTGGTAGCTGAGGCAGTTCTCGAAGTCAAGGGGAGGGACCTCCTTGTCAGCCGGCAACGAGCCTAGGTCCTCCCAACCGCCTCTCCCTTTCTCACCGTTCAGGAGCAGGTAGAAGTCGTTAGACCCGAAGAAAGTGACGGCCCTATTCTCTAGAAGGCGATGTACGAGATCGACGACGGACATGCCAGAGTAGAGGTCCTTCTCCCGGGCAGACCCAAACCTCATCTTGTTCTCCAGGAAGTTGATGTACAGGTAAAGGACGTCCTCGTGGAGGATGGGGTACGCAGAGTTGGCGTAGTGTTCCATGGACTCCCTAGATATGTCACTCATCTGTTGACAAGTGTGTAAATTAGTGCTGGTCGCTGAACAAAGTGAAAGAACGTGGGGTATATTGTTAATTAGGTATCCTCATGATATTAATATAGTAAAAATACTAATGCGTAGCTAAATTAAACAGCGTTTGAAAATAACTCTAGGCCATAGTAATCGAACCCTTTGGCTTAGGTCCTAGGTTCGATTTCCCATGTGCAGGTGTAATTTTTAACTATATTTAATTTTGTATGTACTCATTAATTAATTCCTATGGACATTACAAAGTGTAAGGGTAAACGAAGAAGAAGCTATTAGTACTATGTATATTCATCTTTAAGTACAATCACTTCCAAGTGTCAGAGAAACACTTTAAAGTGTTCCCAGGAAAGTGCACATGGAATGGCCACTGAGATACAGTATCCAATCAAGGTGTAAGTCTGCAGGATCTGTGGATAAACCTGAAGGTACTCATCTGGAGAAGGTAGAACGTCTAAGAATCCATATGAATTGTATAGAGGAGTGGTCGCTAAGTTTCAGTCTTCCAGTCTATAGGGAAGTCTGCAGACCCTGCAAATACTCACCTCCAGAAGGTAGGAACACCTGACAGTGTCCACAGGGAATTTGATGGGGAAATGGTCGCTTAGCTCCAGAAGCCGCTCTAGAGGCCAATCTGAAGGTTTCTGAACCCTCTCGCACGCCTGCAGGTGTTGATATGCTGCAGACTCGGGGCAGACGTAAGTAATTGGAGGCAGCTCGCAATCTTCCGGGTCATCTTCGTTGTCGTCTTCAGCGGCATTATTATCATCCTCTATTTTCTGTTCAGTAAAATAACCACATTATAAAATTTGTCAATATGGAAACTATTTTATTAGCTTAATAGTTTTACCAGAAACTATGTCCCCCAAAAATATATTTAAAAAAACAACTCTATAGCGTAATCCCGCAAGCGAGCTGTATCGACTAAGCGGCAGCCGCCGTTAGCGGTGATGGCGCCAACATTTGCGGATAGAAGGTGTCATGTGGTCAGCAGAACGAGCCTTCTGGCTGTTAATCTCAGTTTTCCAGACCGGAGTCAATAGCGATTTGCTTAATTAACTGTACGTTATTACAATACAATTGTATTATAATGAATATCAGCACACAGGTTGCAACTCATTGCCATTACGGAGATGTCCGTAAGAAGGAGACCACAACTCAATTAATTTAAATTAGTTGAAAAATGGCACCTGGACACGGGAATCGAACCCGGGACCTTTGGTTTAGTGAGTCAATGCTTTCCAGGATTCGTCACATTCTTAGGGTCATTCCTTACTCTTAGTTTAAAGCTGAGCCTGTGATGGACGTGCGGAAACCGTCAGCTACATAATATATGATTGATCAATACATATTGAGAGCTATCAGATAACGCAGCCATTTGCGACTAGGGAGGGCTGTTATTCTGACAAGTCTACAGTTACAGGATTGTAGTTACGGCATTGTTTGTATGGGAGGAACTACATTTCAATTATTTAAATTAGTTGAAAAATCACACCTGGACATGGGAAACGAACACGGAAACTTTGGTTTAGTACGCTAATGCTCTACCACCGTCCTATTCGAGATTCATCCCGTACTCAGGGTCATTCTTCACTCATAGCCTAAGGTTGAGTTTGTGATGGACGTGTGGGAATTTAAATTAATTTTATTATAGGTAGTAAACATGCAATTTCTAAACTAAATTATTATTATATTAGCGCACGACTTGCAGTCAAACTTGATTACTTTATAAATACAACAATTTCGTCAAGGTGAAAGAGAGATCTCAATTTTGCCACGTGTAAATTTTTCAGTCGTGCCGGGAATTGAACCTTGTACCAGTAATTTATTATGGAGACGCGCTACCAACTGTTCCAAGTTGTCTTACATTATTTGTTGACAAAACAGATGTTTATAATGAACCAGTGGAATGCCAGAAGGATACGGACTGTTGGACATCGAGTTAGTATACGAGTATAGTCCAAATTTCAAAGGAAAGGCCTAATCTAACAGCTAAAGAAACGTATTAATACGTCAGGTCAGGCGATCTCTGCAGCTGTCACTTTTGATGTTATGAATACTTTGAAAATAACAATGAAAATAATATAGTAAAATGTTATTGATCGTAAAGAAATGTGTTCGTATTTTCTAAAAGACTTTTCCTGTGAAAAGTGGACTGTAGAGAACAATAAAGCGATGTAACGTAGGTTGGAGCAACAGTCACCTCAAATTTTATCAACTCGCTCTACATTGTAAAGTTAGTTTGGATATATTTTAATAACCAATCAATGTTAGAGCGTTCAGATAGTATTAGTATGAGAGAAACGCGAAAAAAGGCCAATGTTTTTGCAGTTTTTATAGCAACACTTTTTTTTGCCAAAATAAATTAAATATTGCTTCAGTAAAAATATAGAGTTTAATTTTTTTCACACGCTGATATCAACAGTTGTTGAATGTCTGTCATGAGCATAGCGGCATTAGATAAGATTTTTTTTTAATGAAGAGAAAAAGTTGTCATTAAATTTCAGTAAACCCTTGACAAATATTCAACAACTGTAATATTCCTATTCGACAGCGACTAGACTCTTAATATTTCATGGGAGCATCGTACACTTTGAAATTTAATTTTAGTCACGTTTTATACGTTAATGTATATTATATTTGGTTTCAACAAAAGTTTTTTTTAAAGTTTTGTACCTTTTCACGTCATGAATATTATTTGAAAAAACTTTATATATTTTAAATATGACTTTTACAATCCGTGTTAATGATCCTAATAGCCATCTAGATTATTATATGTACACTAATGAGGTAGGTATAAAGAACGTTAAATTTAGAGCGGGTGTACCCGCATATGCGTGGAGGGATAGTGGGGAACCGTTTAAGAAAAAAACACCTCAGTACACCCGTCCGAGATTTGTAGCCCGACTTCCCCTTGAGCGGAAAACTAAACAAGACGAGACGAACGCCTCTGTCCCAAGTCCAACAGTGCAGGTGTTTAGGTTAGTCTTGAATAATTTTTAACATTTTATTTAATTCTCGTAAAATTATTTATTTTGTACTCTATTTATTAACAAACTTTTGGTACTAAAGTAAATGTTGTTAAGAACCTCTAATATTTACATTGTTGTATAAAAACATACCACCATGTTATTTATTGAAGTATCTATATTAATAAGATTAAAAGTTTGTTATATCATTGAGCACCACGCAAAGGGCTGAAATTTTAAAATTAGTTGCCCCTGTCGAAGCTGGAATTTTAAAATTTGGATGGGATATTTTTAAATTTATTAAAATCTGGGTCGATAGAAATAAAACGAAGCTTTAACTGTTATTTTTAACAAAGTAAATCGTTGCCCGAGCTATTTCTGCAAGTTAATTATATGAGATTTCATTAGACTGAAATGAATATTTTATTAATCTAGTGTTTATAGCAATGATAGTGTTAAAGAAATATCTCTAACAATGTTTATTTTAAAACAACATATTGTTAGTCAAAAGCGTGAAAATAGTTTTTGAAAATAATAATTCAAAACTCGACCAACATTAGTGATACAAAACGAGTATAAAATATTGTCAGAATTTCTTAAACATTCCGTAAAGGTGTGTCAAATGTGTAATTGACAATACTCAGTAGCTGCCATTGTTGGGGACTTAAGAAGCTGGTAATCCTGCTAGTAGGAAATTGTACATTCAAATCTCACCCCAGTATATTCCATAGATCGATTTAAAAACAACCACGCTTTCGTTGTTCCATTCACGTCATACATTTTCCACGACAATAGTATTCCTGACGTTCATTAGACGGACTACAGAAAGATAGGCCTAATATCCTACGAATCCCTCCCCGCACCCCCCTAAAACTCACCTTGGGCAAACACCACTCGAAACACGACGGCATTGTTGCGAGTGACCCGAACCAAGGAATAGTATATAATATATTATTTTCAGAACGACATGTGTCGCGGGAGACGGCTCTAGTATATTTGCGAGCACTATATTGTAAATATTAATACGGAACACTGCACGGTCCGGTCCACGGTGTTTTGAGAGAAACAGTTGAACATGCGCAATATGTGGCTTCCAATCATCTGGAAGGTTTGCGAGATTGGCCGTCAGATGGCAACACTTGATGTGCTGCGAGATTGGTCGAGGCGACCTTGAAACGTTGGAGCATGAAAGGTTGCATTGTTGTGAAAACTTAATAATAAACGTAATTATATTTTCTTGATAAGTAAGGTATGTACCTTTAAATATAAATATCAGCGTTAGAAATACAAGCTTTAACCTACATAACCTATTTCGTACAGTTATTGTTTGTTGACTCTTTGAATAAATTTTATGAAATGTTTTCGTAAGTAATACGGTAAAGAAGCTTATAGTTAAACAATTACAACAGCTATCACGAAGTAAATAGGGAAGTAACTACTATAGAAAAATACTATGCGAATTCATACGTTCAGAATAAAACCAATTCCGTCAATCTTTTTTAAAATCAAAATATTTAGTTTTACTTTTATTGGGAAGACGGAGATTTCCAATGAGCATCTAGGGTTCAATTTCGGGGGCTTGAAACGTATAAAAGGGGAATGTGGGCAAGTTGGAAGGTGGGTAGAGCATAACACTTAGTCATACTTAGCAAACTGGGTTAATTAAAAAAAAAATCTTGAGGTTCATAAACGAACAAGTTTATCTAGTATTATTAGTGATGTCACAGACCGTGAAAATAGTCATCCGCAGCTGACACACAATACAAATGGACGATTGTGTATGACTCATGGGATTTAATTACCTAGGAGTACAATAATTCGTGGAATAATATTATAACGATTTACATCCTAGGATCTAATTGCGTATTTTAAATTTTCTTAATTTTTCTTAATATTTTCTGAGCTCTTAAAAAGTTGCGTTTTATTTTAAATTAAATATTGTATTAGTTGACATTTCATGGGCAGGAGGAAGGTGGGTGTAGAGAGGGGGGAGAGGTTAGGGGGAAGAGTCCTGTCCCAATCGCCTCTTGGCTGTGTGCGGTAACGTTAGGTCCATCTTCAGTTATTCTTTTTGAATTGTGAATGCGCCCCTATCAGACACAACCTTGTTTATTATTATTATTATTATTATTATTATTATTAGTAGTAGTAGTAGTAGTAGTATTACTATTGCTTACTATGATTAATTCTTTTTCAACAGTTTTTACAATGATTTAGATATAATTCGAAACCTTTTAGGGCTCCTGACTCTCTTTTTGGGAAGACTAAGCTATCGGGATGCCCTTTTATTATTTTAACACTTTTAATTGTAAAATGTCTTGCCAAGCCATCCCGAACATGTGGTCGTTATTGTCTCCTCTCGTGATTCTAGAAATCCTCAAATATTTTCTATCAGTAAAGGCCGGTACACACAGAATGCTAAGCTAAGATATGCTGTGCTGTGCTAAGACTTTGTCAGTTTGGTTTCGCACTCAATGCTAAGCTAAACTAGGCCATGGTCCCTCTTTTCACTCCTGAATTCAATGTTGTTCTTTCTGGTCTGCTTCAGTGAACTTTAGTTATGATGGCGTTCTCCAAAATGTCTTGTTTGAGTTCAGTTGATAGTAGGCCTACTGAGGAAGATAAGATGTTGGTGTTATCAGTTGGTTTGGAAGATGAAGAAAATTTAGGAGATGGAGGTTTGACTTGTTCAATTAACGCCTCCATTTTAATATATAAACATTTATTAAATATAAAACCTAAATCGTATATTACTTAAATAGGCGTGAAACAAATTGAAAACAAAACTTCAACACTTCTTTAGTTATTTTCACCAAACCANTTAATATTAATTACTATAACCTTTGTTTACCGTGAACTGATCCCTAAAAATATGTATTATGACTTAATTATATTTTTTTTCTCTGCTTTCCTTTCGTTATGTTAAAGCTCTTTAATTTGTTTACTGTGGATTCACACATTCGTTGTAAAACGAGAGCAGTGCTGATATTTGGTCACATGACAGCTCTAATCCAATCACAATAAGTCCGCGTGGCCAGTGTAACCCGCACTGCTCGAGTAGAGATAATTTCATCTTTTCCAGCGCTTCTACAGAAAACTCTCCAAGAAGACACGATCAGCGCATGCGCAAACTTTCAAATATGCGTTATTTATAAATACAGCACATTCTCAAGATGGAGTATCTCAAAAGTAATGATTTAAAAACGACAGTTTATTGGAAGACATGAGGTTTATCGATGACAAATTCAAAATTCAAACCCAGGCTGAAGTAAAACCTCTCATTTTATGTTAACTATAGTAAATTGCACTGATTGTAATATTTACGTTTGACGTTTCAATGCATCATGGTTACACAGAGATTCCCAACTCTCCTCAAGTGTGTGAACAGCTGCACCACAAAGAGGTGTGGACTCACGGCACTGCTTCCAAATTTCAGCCTACATGTGAATTCACCTTTATTGTAATTACCTGTGTACACTATACAATGAAGATGTATTTATTATGTTTTTATTTGGCAAACCTTATGTTCTTCTGTATCTTCAGTGCTAGTCTGTTAGAAGTCTCGGCTGTTGGCTAGCACTTCAATAAAGGAAAATGAAAATTATAAATGTTATTAATATGTTTTAAAGATCCATTGCACCCCAAACAATCACTAGTGTAATAAACGCCAATAAAAACTTAGTTAAATAATCAAAGAGAAATATAGATAACTCGCCTCACCATTCGTTCGGGTCATGCGCATACGTAATTTACGTGGGAGGAGAGTGAAAAAGAAATTTAGGAAAACAATCCTTAGTACACCCCCACGGGATTCTATACCCGATCTCCCCGTCATCGGCAATCTAGTCTATTGTGAAAGTAGCGCCTTAGACCATGAGGCCACCGATGTGTTTTTCCATTTTTATAGCAAACATTTTGTTTCACCTAAATTAATAACATATTTCTCCAGTAAAACATAGAGATTAATTTTTTTCACATGGTGATATCAACAGTTGTTGAATATCTGTCATGAACATAGTGGCATTAGATGAGAAACTTTACAAATGAAGAGAAAAATCTGTTATTAAATTCCAGGATGCCCTTGACAGATATTCAACAACTGTTGATATCACCGTGTGAAAAAAATTAAACTGTATGTTTCTACTGGAGAAATATTTTATTTATTTTGACCAAAATAATTGTTTTGAAATAAAAAAACTGCAAAAACACTGGACCCAGGGTTGCTATGAATAAAATATGAAACACAAACCTTTTGGTTCTTGCTGAACTCTCACTTCTTCCATCCCCGGCAAATTCCTGGGGGTGAACAATTTTAAAAGTATATAATATTTTTAAAAAAACAAAAGAAACATTTACATCTATTTTACACGATTAAAGTGAAATACTATGTTTCGGAACATATAATTAAAGCATATCTTTTGGCGAGAGAAGAATGAGTCAGCTCATCAGGAGTTATCTAACTCATTTATCGAGTTTGAAACGGTCTCTCGACGAAATCTTTGTTCCTAACCGGACGTTTGTCAGTGAACAGGAAGTAGCTTTATCTTTCACCAGGCACGCATCTAGGATTGGTTAGGAGTCCCAAAGCACCTTTCAATATGATAATAATTTCATTTCAATAAGCACTGTTTTTTTTTTCATTTGAATTTAAAATACATTATTTAAATTAAATGAAACACTAGTTTTACATTTTAGGGAAGGCGAATACAAACTCCCCCACTCACACGGTCCCTCCTTCAGCCCTTGGCTAAGTTCCTGTCATAATTTATATATTATTATAATTTACGACTTTACCATAATATCATGTCTAATTTTCATGCTATGTACCTAATGCGCTTCCGATTTAGAAAGAAAGTAAGTTTTTGACACAAAATTTACTAAAACAATATTTCAGATTTAAATATTAAAGTCATGTGGTCATTTAATACTTTTTTATTGAATTGTTTGAAGTTTGTTTATTACAGTTTAAGTTTACATTTACCGTTTTAGTATCAATGTTACAATGTAATTTATAAAGTTAACAATCAATATATCTGAGCTACTCGAGCAAAACTCTAGATGGATCCTAGAAATCGAATTTAACAATTTTATTTAATGGCTGACATTGAATTTGATATTTTATTGTAAGAGAGGCTATTAAGGAAACAGTGAATGTGTATCTATTATATTTTCAGACAGAAATGTCATATTCAATAAGGTTATAGTGATTAATTTTCTAGGATTTTTTTAAATATAGCTATTTTTAACATTAAATTGTTGTAAATATACATAAACCAATAAAGTGATTTTTTACATTTTAGGGAAGGCGAATACAAACTCCCCCACTCACACGGTCCCTCCTTCAGCCCTTGGCTAAGTTCCTGTCATAATTGATTTATTATAATTTACGACCTGACCATAATATCATGTCTAATTTTCATGCTGTGTACCTAATGCGCTTCCGATTTAGAAAGAAAGTAAGTTTTTGACACAAAATTTACTAAAACAATATTTCACATTTAAATATTAAAGTCATGTGGTCATTTAATACCTTTTTATTGAATTGTTTGAAGTTTATTACAGTTTAAGTTTACATTTACCGTTTTAATATCAATGTTATAATGTAATTTATAAAGTTAACAATCAATATATCTGAGCTACTCGAACAAAGCTCTAGATGGATCCTAGAAATAGAATTTAACAATTTTATTTAATGGCTAACATTGAATTTGATATTTTATTGTAAAGAGAGGCTATTACGGACAGAAATTTCATATTCAATAAGGTTATAGTGATTAATTTTCTAGAATTTTTTTTAATATAGCTAATTTTAACATTAAATTGTTGTAAATATACATAAGCCAATAAAGTGATTTTTTTCTAGAAAAAAAAAGGTGGTCATGCTGTGTTTATTAAGTTATGTATTTTAATTCTTTTTTTTAAATTTTTTTATTTAATAGATTTTTTTATATTTATAATTTAGAAAATTATTTTTAAGAAGTAATAATGAAAAAAAAATGTAATGCAAAATCTAATCATTATTATTAACATCGCGTCTTACTACCCGTTTGGGTTATGCACACTTACGCTAATGTGTAATGGTAGGGTGATTGTGAGATGAAATGGAGGACCTACAGCTTATCGTGGGATCCGAACTATGGTGGAGGCCTGACATTCCAGACATTCACAAGTTGAAACTAATACACGTCTTATCAGAGGTGAAAAGTCCAACAAAAATTTTACTAAAACCTAGGTATGATTTTGTACCAAAATGTGTGTCCCTACATTGCAATTGAGGATAATTGGGAATGGTAAGGTGTTCGGTCTGTTTGTGTGTGTTTAGCATACATTAGTTTTGTATGCATAATGTGATAAATACAATATAGTTTGAAGGTTGAAATCTGGTGAACCAAAGTCAAGAAGCTACGCCATCTATAAATTGTAGGTAACCTCTTCTCTAGGTATCCTGGAAACATAAACTTGGACACTAGTACTATCTAGCGGGGGAACAACCAACCGCGTCCTCCCAACCACGCTTTGTCCTCTTCTCGTTCAGAACTACAGTTGCAGCGGCAGGTTTGTACCGACCGATGAACGACTTTCTTCAGGACATTCTCAAAGTATACCCGCTGATAGTAAACACGACTCGGTACACACACATGGAGTGTTCCTAACAGTGAGATATTTTCCCTCCCTCCTAATCCAGATTTTTGAAATAAACAACCTAACCGCAAAATTTAAACCCTTTTCAAAAACAATTAGTGTGCGTATCAACTAGAAATCGTTTTTAGTCAGTGCGTGTGTTGTTTACAAACGAACAAGATGTTATAAATGTTTTTTTTTATATATTCATAAGACAAAATAAGTGACAGAATTGTGTTCTTATTGACAAAGATTAGAAAAGGTTTGACAGAAGTGTTAATAATTGCAAATGGTATCTCTTCTTCCTGGATATTTCTAAGAGAAGATAGGTGTTGAGGCGAAGCCACGTCGATTGTTTTTTTGGAAGCTGTTGGAGGAAGACCGTTCGGTGACCTTCCATCTGTGACGAGGTAAGTGTTTTAAATTTTTCTGTTCACGTCTATACCGCTCACGAAGTTGGGGATAAGGCTAGTAATTGATGGTATTATTAATAATAACATTCAGGGGATTCGACGTTCATTTTTCAAACAATATAAACAAACGACTTACAAACTAACATAAACTCTCATCACACACACGGCTCTGAACCAAATCTTAACACTCAGGAGTTTAAACACCCGACAGAGTAAATTACTTTGGATACCATCACTTGGGGTCGAACTAGTGTTCCATGAGTGTTTATAGTCCAATTTACATAGGAGGGACATATTTTGAAAATACAATCTTTTTTATTTCGGTCAATTTATATAACATTTCACTATATTATTAGTGTTTTTATATAGGTCTTGATAGTATCTATCAAAAGTGACAGCTGCTGATCATATGACTTGATGTATGAATACATGAAAGTAAATCCGACGAAAACTGGACCTTAAGTTACATCTCTTGAGCACCCAGTGATGGTGGAGGGGGCTAAATACATTTTAGAATATTTTTATAACACTAAGTGGTCACACGTTTTGAGACATCAGACTCGCAATTTACCGGACCACCTGTGATTGAGCTTTTGAATATCGGCCGGTTGCGTCCGGGGGTAATATTCCTACGTCCCTCTATTCACGCTGATGCGGTTTCACATCATCTGAAAATACCCTCAAAGTTTAGACCATGACCAAAGTGTGCACCCTAGAGTCGAGCTTTTTACCCCCCCTCCCCTTAAAGGTTAGTAAAGTGAGAGGGGAATATCACTATGATGAACACAAATAACAACTTTCTTTAATCCGATGACCTGTGATCATTCATAACAAATTATACAATTAATATTAATATGCTATTACTTTTAAGCCGAAGTCAAAGATTAGGTCTAAGCTGTTGTCATATAGTAGTACTTTTAATTTTTAAGTTGGTGGGATGGAAGGGAACGCGAGAAATAGTCAATGTTTTTCATCTTTAGTGTAAAAACTTTTTTTATGCTAAACCAAATAAAATATTGCTCCAGTACAAACATAGAATTTAATTTTCTTCCCGTGGTAGGTAACCTCATAATTTCTTGAATTTCTGTCAGGGGTGTCCTGGAATGTAATGCCAACTTTTTTTCTTCATTTAAAAAGTTTGTTGGCTAATGCTACCAAACTCATGACAGGAACTGTTGATATTAATAACATGTGAAGAAAATTAAACTATGTGTTTGTACTGGAGCAATAGTTTATAAATTTTGACAAAAAAATTGTTTTTCCATAACAACTGCAAAAACACTGGCCGTTTCTCATGTCCCCTTCTTTCCCACCTAGGTAAAGATAAAAGCTCGGAGAAAAATAAACAAAGCACAATTCCTTTGTGTTGACATATCTTATTTATCTTTGCTTACGTTTTACGGTTTATTATATGTCGTGATGTCATGTCTAAATACTGTCTAATAGCTGTTTAAAAATTATTAAGTTACATGTTAAGATTTCTCATATTTAGTGATGTTTCAAATCTTTTCATTATACATTGAAGATTTCTTTTCCTTCGAAATGTTTCGAAGACGCGAAGGTCTATGTGGGTGTTGAAGTCGAAGCGAAGTATATTTCGGCTTCGACTCTAACTTCGTACATTTTGAAGCGTCACACACTTGTATTAGAATATCAAATATCCTCCGAGGAATCGAGGAATTTAAAGTATCAAACGACCAATTGATAATAAATATATGATTTGTAAGATAAACGAAAGTCTTGGTGAGCTTTCCGAAGACATCGAGATCAACAAACCGTATTTTATTCACGACAACCTCTAGGTTGGTGATAATAAAACACGATAAACCACATTTTGTTGTTGTCGTAACTGTTGGGACATTATTTTACAGGAAGTGGGAGAAAAATGCATCCGGGACGTGGGGGTCTTGGCTTCGAAACTATGTGGGGAAATCTTCCTTCCATCAACGATAATAATGGCTGTTTTTATGCAGTTTTTAGGTCAAACAAATTTTTGTGTGGGATAACACACGAGGAACTATACTCGTTATTAGTATGGAGAGAGGATTGGAAAAAAAATATTCCCAATTCACTCGATGGGGACTTATACTCCAACCCTCCTCGTCAGTGGTAACGCCTTTAACCGCTCGTGACCTGGCGGTCTAGGGGTAAGGTGTCAGACTTCTGTGCTGGCGGCCGGGGTTCAATCCTCGGTCCCGGCACAGATTT
>CABFOW010005349.1:25887-37197 GCA_902141385.1 Timema californicum | reverse complement strand
AAAAAAAAAAAAAAATCATACGCTGTTTATGCCTGTTGTGTTGACAGAAACTACGCGAGTTGAAACATATGTCACATATTTGCTATCAAATAAGTTATATTCATCGATTGATTTTGTCAGAAAAAACACAAATAAGATTGTAAGCACAGTGAAAGAGAAACATACGGCATTTAAATATGGTGTTAATTAAATTACTATATGAACAATATAATGGTAGATATAGACATGGCTACTCATAAACATTAATACTAATGGCAAAGACGTATGTGATACACAATTAACGCATTTGCAGTTTTAAACCCTACAGATGTGAATTGACCAAACTGTAATGCATTTTGTTCAAGTAATCTATGGTAGGCTAAACACTAGCAATGTTCTGAATAATTTACCACAATCTTCAAGTAAATATTGCGTTAGGAAAACTGTACCCTGCCATTATTCTGTTGGATGCAAAGTCATTTCTTTGTCTAGCCGTCGTGTATATACATTTTAAATAACCAGAAAGACAATTCAGGGTCATTGCTTAACATTGCTCTAGAGATCCTGTGAGTAGAAAGGGTTGCGATAAAACTGCTTCAGTGCTGACAACTTGTCCTGCTTCTGTCGACCCCGTACGGCTTCCTTTATTCCAAGACAAGGATGCTGTATGTGAGATTTCTTTAAGTCTCCGAGGACATAACGCAGACTCGACTTGGCGTCTATAGCTAGGCGGTGTGTCTCGAACACTGTTCCAGTGCTGCCAACTTGTCCTGCTTCTGTCGACCGCACGGCTTTCTTTATTCCAAGACAAGGATGCTGTATGTGAGATCTCTTTAAGTCTCCGAGGACATAACGCAGACTCGACTTGGCGTCTATAGGTAGGCGGTGTGTCTCGAACACTGTTCCAGTGCTGCTAACTTGTCCTGCTTCTGTCGAACGTACAGCCTCCCCTTCTTCCAAGGATCCTGCAGCTGCAAGGGCTTGAAGTCGTCGCGGAGACAACGCTCCCTTGCCCCGATGATGGCCACCAGGCAAAAATTGGCAAGTTTCTCGCTGGAGTACATGGGCCCATCCTTGCCCTTGAGGATGACGGCCATGTTGAGCTGTTTGACCACAAGGTCTACCACCTCGCGGGCAGTGGTTCTAGGGGTGACGTGTAACTTGAGGCTGGTGCCGCTGGCGAGGCCCGTCTCGTACGCCGCATACACCTTCGAACAAGATGACCGACACAATAAGGTTACGACTTGAACTAGAAAATATAAACCTCAAACTTAAAAAACCATAATATGGCCCTAACTGATTGGTAAGAATTAATGTGACGCAACAGATAATTAATGATTCAATCTCATAAAGGAAGGTAGGAAAAATCTGTTATTTATTTTTTGATACCTTCC
Source organism: Timema californicum (assembly GCA_902141385.1). NCBI lineage: Eukaryota > Metazoa > Arthropoda > Insecta > Phasmatodea > Timematidae > Timema > Timema californicum. The sequence goes on along the minus strand of CABFOW010005349.1, from coordinate 35,824 downwards.
TGAACCAAGTGATTATATCACTAAACGAGAATGCCTATAAGCAAGAGCAAAAAGAACACCAATTTTACAGTGAAAGATATTTTAACATTTCTTCCAGGGTTCTTTTACATGTCTAAATCAACATCTGACCGACAGATTTATTTCCCCTCCGAAAGAAGCTGTGCTACAAATTTCTTTTTGCTCAATAAAAATCTGCTGACCCCTTCTGGGTTTGAACTCAAGAACTTTAGGTCCTGAGGCGAGAACTTTACCTCAGGACCACTGAGGTCAACAAAACACTTTTAGAACATTTCTTCGGTGCTTTAATGGTCTAAGACGTCGCTTTTGCAAGAGACTGGGACTGCTGATGATGGGGAGATTGGGGTTTGAATACTGGTCGGGTGTAGGGATTTCTTTCTTAAATGCTTTTCCACTCTTTCTTTCTATGCAAATGCAGGTACACTTCCTCATTCCCAACACATCAATTTATTTACTAGTTAAAAATAACAAATAAAAACATATCTTTTAGTGGCCAACAATGACAACCCAATCTTGAGCTAGTTCTAGCCATTCAACCTCATTACACCCTATCCCTATCTTGAGCTAGTTATATCCAGTCCACCTCATTACACCCTATCCCTATCTTGATCTAGTTCTATCCATTCCACCTCATTACACCCTATCCCTATCTTGAGCTAGTTCTATCCAATCCCCCTCATTACACCCAATTTCATTCAGAGTCATTCTAATGAAATACATCTGCGTCTCGGTCTTCTCAGCGGTCACTTCCCATTGGGTTTACCAGTAAATACCCTGAACACGGTTTTATTCACTTTGCAGGACCTACCCACAGTAATCTGTTTGATTAACATAACACTGCTATGTGATGAGAAGAAAGTATATAACTCAAACTTATGTAACCTCCTCCATTCTCCAATAGCCCCATCCCTTTTTGGACCAAATATCTTATTAAGCGCCTTCTTTTTGAACATCCTAAGTTTTTTTTTCATCATGTAAGGTAAGAGGCCATGTTTCGCAGCCAGAGAGAACAACCAGGGAAACTGCAACGGATAGCTGTAGTGACCATTTTGCGAGTGCAGTGAGTGTACCCACCTTTGTAACTGGAAAGTGGAAAGAGGGGGTGGGGGCGACAGTTGCAAATAGCCAGTTAGCGGAGTAGTCTTCCTGTGACGGGTCGTGTTAAACTAGAGTTGTGGACACGGTAACCAATATATATTGATGTATAATAGCTGTACCAATGTTTGTACTCTTAAGTGTAAATATATATCTAATTTGTACAAAGAAAAAACGCGTTACAATTGGTGGCAGCGGTGGGATTGTGAACTCAAATTAAAATGGTCACTACAGCTAATCCGTTACATTCCTTTAAAGCAGGTGAGATATCAACAACTTACCAACCGAGTAATAACATGCATTTCCCGTCTGTATTATCCTAATTTCCAATCTAATATCGTTAGTGATGGTTATAATAATTGATCCTTGGTTATAATGATTGATCGACGTATCTAATCACTAAATTATCGTGCTCAATCTGTGTTCTCTGAGTGATCAAACTTAATTGTGCCAGTGTTCACTTCTAAACCCTTTTATTTATTAGACTCCAATAAAATTTCTGCATATATTGCAATAGCTTCCTTACACCAACCTAACAAAGTTAAATCATCTAGGATTATAGTAAATGCGTTTTACTCTTTGATTTTCTTTAGTTGTGTTATGGAAAACTGTTTTAAGATATATCTTAAAATAGCGAATCTATTAAGGCTTATAATGGGGTGAATAATTTAACAGGGTGGCTACAAAACATATTTTACAAAATTCCCTGACTTTTCCAGCCAATATTTTTCAATTTTCCCTGACTACTTTTTTCCAATTTTTAATGGTAAATGATGACTTGTTTTATTTATTATTGATCACATATTTAAAAAAGTTTGTATCTAATAAACATAAACAGTTTTGTCAGTTATCTTAAAAATTAAAATGTTATTTTATTTAAGTATTATTAATTTTTGTTTTAGTGCTTAGTTAAAAAAATTAATGGAATATTTTAGACATATTTTTGTAACTCCCCGACTTTTCCCTATTTTTAGTTAAATTCCCTGACATTTCCCTGTTTTCCCTGTCATCCAAAAATTCTCTGACTTTTCCAGGTTTTCCCCGACTGTAGCCACCATGTTTATATATATGGCTTTTTTTCCCACCCATTTAGTATGTTTCTAGAAAACCAAAAGATTTTTTCCATTAAAATTAAAACAATTTACTCATATTTTTGCTAGAAATATATGCATCAGTTGCTGCTATATCAAATTTGAATGTGTATATAGAAGATTTTTTAAACACATACACAAGTTGTTTATAGCTTATTTAAATAAACAAATGATTGCGTTTACCTTAATTTGAGTTCCACTGTAAACAATGGGAACAGAATTTGACTTCAATAAAAATCATTTCCAACAGCAGAGATCGATAAATCATCTGTATAACTATCTCAAATACTATATCGAATAAATGAGTTTTTGTGCAAACCTAAATGGCAAATATTTTATTATCATTATCTGAATGTTACAAGCATTATTCTTTTAAAATTAAAGGATAAAGAACTAATAATGTTTGAGTATAAATTATAAAAGAGAAGAAAAAAAACTTGTATTATGAAAACTACTATAATATATAAAGTATATAAATTTATTCACAGACTTCCAATGATGGTGATATCGGAATTCAAATATCGGTCGGGTGTAGTGAGGGTTTTTTTCTAAATTATTTTCCATTCCCTCCACACAAATGTGGGTACACTTCCTCATTCAGTAAAAGAGAAATTCTCACATTTCTCTGAGCAGTTCTAGAGTTTTCCATCCACCGAGGACCGCTGTGAGGCGAGGGTGATCTGCGTGCGATACGAAACTGACCTGTAGTATCCCGGAAGTGGGCGTCGGTACCGATACGTCCTCTCGCTCATCGGTCGCGGGGAGGGGCGCCGCAGCGGAACTGGACTCGTCCGACGACAGCGAGTGCATGCTGGCCGACGTGTTGGGGGTGACGCTGACCATGCTGGCCGCGGGATACGACGGGCCCCCTGCGCCTCGTACCGACATCAGAGGGGAGAGCGTGGAGGATCGAGATCGAGCATGGCACTTGGTGTGGGGCCTCTGTAGTAGCGTGTCTTCACTCCTCGAGGGAGGAAGTCGAGACGCCACGTCTAGTGCCAACCAAACAACACACGTTAATAACATAATCAGCAGGGCTGTTCGAGTAGCAGGGTTGCCATGCACTTGGGACACCTAGATCCGAGAAAACACCTGGAGTTTTAATTTAAATTAGTTTGAAATTGACACCGAGACACGGAAATTGAACCCGAGACCTTTGGCTCAGCGTGCTAATGCTCTTATCACTGCGCTATTCTGTATTTGTCCTGTGTTCAGGGTCAATCTCTTCACTCATAGCTTAAGGTGGAAGCTACATATGAGTGAGCAATAGTATCGCAAGCTAGCAGGTAACGGAGCCATATGCAACTCGGGAAGGCTATTATGCTCTCTGGAATCTTGGATATCTCAGTGGGAGAGAATTGGCGCGCTAAGCCAAAAGTCCAAGGTTCGATTCTCGTGTCCAGGAGTTATTTTTCAACCAACGTAAGTAAATTGAAATCTGGTCTCCTTGATACGGTCAATGCTATAATTACAATGATTTGCTACCTGTGTAAAGATATGACCCTTGATATTGACCGTAAACTTGGTAACGCAAAACCTAGAGCATTAATGCTTCCCCGTGATAGGTTTATTAAATCTAATTGACGGTGAATTACCTGCCGAGGAGAGGCTGCCGTTGCTAGCCGAGGTTGTCATGAGAGCCGTAGACGTGGCCCCGCTCATATCACTATGCCCCTGATACTGACTGGTCCCGGAGCCTACGCTGCTCCCGCCGCCACTGTTCTTCCTACTCCCCCCTCTTCCGCTGAGGTGCTGCTCGCTCTTACTGAGCTCCGCCCCCAGGAGACCGGTGACCCCACCCGGATGGGCCCCAGGGCCTGGCCAACTTCCGCGACTCGCGCTCGACTTGACCAGCTTGGGGTCCCTGGGAGGTAGCTGGAGCAGACTGCGCTTGAGACTTGAGCTGGCGGACTTGTCGGCCCCCGCTGTGGTGGTGGTCAGGGAAAGGAGTTGTTTCATGCTGACCCCGGGGGTGGTCACGGTACGATCCCGGGCGAAGGTCAGCACGTCCATCAGCCATCGCACACCCTTCCATGTGGAGTTAAGCTGCCCTTGGAATTCTTGGAGTTGAGACAGGCGGTCCTTTGCTGCCGCCACTTCCGACGATGAGAAAGCCTGACGAGACAGTCAACGGAAAGATTTGACTGATAGAATAGTTAAGGATGTATATATTAAGGATGAACCCTTCGAAACTTAGAAACCTCAATCCTTACGGATTTTCTAGATTTGAGGATTTAAAAAAATGTATTTAAAATATTCTTTAGCTGTGTTTACATTAATAAAATAAAAGTTTTGTAATTTATTGCATAATTTATACTATGATGTAAGTAATAATAAAGCTTATTTCAAATCTATTCTGCAATTCCATTTTATTTTGATTTGTTTTGCTCCAACTCCTCTTCTTGTTTCTGCACTATACAGCATTTTGGCTATCTGACGACCTGTTGGTCCCGTTAAGGTGTTATAATCAGAACTCTACTGTATATTTTAATTTTATAGGTTTTTATAGTAGCTATCAAAAGTGACAGCAACAGATCACATGACTTGACCTATGGATACATTAAAGTATATCTAGTAACCTTTCTAGCTGTCATCTAAGGCCCTTACTATGATAATGCTATTGTAGTTACTTTTCTACTTGTCAGATAAGGCCTTTCCTATGACAATTGGACTGTAGTTACTTTTTATCTGTCAGATAAGGCTCTTACTATTGCCAATGGACTCTAATAACTCTTCTAGCTGTCAATCAAGGCCCGTCCTACGACAGTCGGACTCTAATAACTCTTCTAGCTGTCAGTCAAGGCCCGTCCTAAGACAGTCGGATTCTAATAACTCTTCTAGCTGTCAGTCAAGGCCTGTCCTACGACAGTCGGACTCTAGTAACTCTTCTAGGTGTCAGTCAATGCCGGTCCTACGACAGTCGGACTCTAGCAACTCTTCTAGGTGTCAGTCAATGCCGGTCCTACGACAGTCGGACTCGAGTAACTCTTCTAGGTGTCAATCAAGGCCCATCCTACGACAGTCAGACTATAGTAACTCTTCTAGGTGTCAGTCAAGGCCCGTCCTATGACAGTTGGACTCTAGTAACTCTTCTAGCTGTCGGTCAGACTCTAGTAACTCTTCTAGGTGTCAATCAAGGCCCGTCCTACGACAGTCGGACTCTAGTAACTCTTCTAGGGGTCAGTCAAGGCCTGTCCTACGACAGTTTGTCTCTAGTAACTCTTCTAGGTGTCAGTCAGACTCTAGTAACTCTTCTAGATGTCAGTCAAGGCCCGTCCTACGAGTCAGACTGTGGCCGACCAGTGAGGGAGCCGCGGGCAGACATACCTCTCTGTGACTGTGGTGGGCCAGCACGGTGTCCAGCTCCAGGATGCAGCTGAGTCTGGAGTACCTGGAGATGACGTCTCTTTGGTAGGTACCTAGATGGACCATCTCAAACACCTGGACGGGCAGGGAGACGAGGTCGCCCCTCTGCAGCAGGAGGTCCGCCTGGCCAGGGGCAGCGCAGGCAGACTCCGCCGGTGGTACGATGATTAGGAACGATACCTCAGGACTGAGGTCCACCACTTCTGTGTTGTACAGTCTGCACATTTTGGGGGGTGTTCAGACAGTCAATATAATTTTTAAATAATATGTCATAAAATGCGTTTTGTTGCTGTGAATAAAATTTGAGAGGTTTCATTCAAATATTAAGAACCCTTGAGATCCTCGAATCCTGCTAGAGAAACAGGATATAACATAGTGAGGGAATGAGTGAAAGTGGGAATAGACAAAGGGAAGGGGGAGGTTGGTGTAGGCGGAGAGCGAGAAGGAGGTAGATGAAGTAAGTTTGGTAGAGTAGCCCCATGGCTTCTTTGGTTCTGACTGACAGCTTTGTAAAAGTTACCAGACCAAATTATGTATCCCTACGCCGAACCAGATGATCTGCAAAAACATGTGTTTAGCAGCTGTCACTTCTGTCAGTCAAAATTTAGGTATATACCTGACTGTTGACTGTCAGAAGTCAGCTGTGAGCTGTCAGCCAGCACCAAAGAAGCCATGGCCCTACTGTAGGTAGGGGAAGAAGGGCGAAGGGTAAGGGTCCGGTATAATACGAAGCCTACCTGTGAGCCAGAGCATCTTGGTTGCTGACCTCCATGTAGGAGAACAGCCTCCTAGCCGTGGCAGCGACCAGTTCTACAAACACCCTCTGTTGATCTGCCCCCTCCTCCTCCTCCGAGGCACAGCTTTCTTCTGTCAGGGGTTTGTGCCGCGCAGCTTGCCACTTCAGCCATTCCCACTCCTCACTTCAGACGGATTAAAAAAAATATTACAGTGACCTAATGAAATAAGTGTACCTAATAAAACTATTTAAATAACCCGTGTCGGTGGTCGAATGGTCTAAGGCAGCGTTTGTCAAACTCTAGTCCGGCGCAGTTATCTCAGGCTCCATGAGGCCATTTTATAATATTTTGCCAAAGGCGCAGCCAAATCATGTGAAGTTTTGTGTTTGTTTTACACTTTTATGCTTATAAAACTGACATATTAACTCGGTAACATGTCTTTCTACTGAGCTAAGGGTCCCAGGTACAGTTCCTGGCATGCCTAAAAATATCTTTCTTTGGTGAAATTTGGGTTTACCCTTTCATAGTGATAATTTACCGGCCGGCGACTGGGTGTTGTTCTGTCTGTTCTAGATTTAAGATAGTTTTTAAGCTGTGTGCTGATAAAACCAGTCGACTCAGAAAGTGCACGTTAAATAATTCAAATAAAATGAAAATATACTTATAAAATTAAACTGTCATTATTGGATGTTAGTAATATTAGTGATATTAGTGTCAGAAATTTAATCAGGTCTCCAGCAGGTATTTTTTCTGTTAAGACATACCAGTGCTCACTATAAGAATAGATTTCAATTCAAAAGGTACTCAAGGCACCGAAATTAAAAGGTACCAATGCCCGCAGATAAAATCCCAAACACTATATCCAACCTTAAACCAAAATAACGATTGAAACAAAACTTGCAGGATTGCAACATAGAGTCAATGACCTCAGATACATAATGGGCAGGATTGGGCGGGTTAATGACTCCACCAGCGAGTTACTCTTTTTCGCGAACAACACAGATGGCATTTATGCATATAAGACTAGCAGAGTCTTAAAGTGTACCAACGCATCATGTAGCCTACCCCCACCAGTATTCGAATCCTGATCTTTCCATCAAGGGCAGTCTTAGACCATTTGTGAGAGTGAGACCTTAGACCATGCGGCCACCGAAGCTTTTTTTACATATAGTTTTAATGACAAATCAATAGAGTGGTCAGTACATAAAGCTAAACTGTCACAGTTCAAATCTCCATTCATGCTTCACATTTCTATATTTACATAAAAACCCTCCATCAGAATGTCATCTTAAAAGACATGTCTATTTAAAGGATCTTGTGTATTGTGACATGTGTTTTAGCACTAAAGCTAAAAGTCTACTACCCGCCTCGGTGGCGTAGTTGGCTAACGCGCTTGTCGTGTTGAGCTCGACTGAGGACGGGGAGATCGAGGTTCAAATCTCGGTCGGGTGAACTGGGGGTGGTTTTTCCTAAATGGTTTTCCACTCTCCCTCCACGCAAATGCGGGTTCACTGCCTCTAACTCAACCTTCCCAATTCTTAATCCACTAGCGTAATTAGTACTTAAAGCGTATAACCCGAACGGGTAGTAAGACGCGGTGCTAAATATTATATTATTATTATAAAAGTCTACTCACGAGGATACGTGTGGGTTGTCCCGGATCTTACAGTGAGGAAGGACGTTGGGCGTCTTGCAAGGGACCACCACTTGGATGAGGTCGACGGAACTTCTCATCTTGAGATATCCGAGGTACAGACCCCTGTTCAGTCTTATACTGCTCACTTGGTGGTAAGTTATCTGCTCCTGAAATAAACCACCGCGTGTAACATCTACCAAGACACTCTAGTCGACATACCCTAACCCTCACCGGCCATCATGTGTTCAAACACATGACGAACCTGCAGCATGCGAGAAGATTTCATTGCTACGGAGTATTCACTCTTTTCTTTTTGTCTCTGACAAAGTGAAATAAACTAGTTTTTTTTTTTAATTTCTTACTAATGGAGGGGGAAGGAAGGAGGCATAAGATTTCTATTTATTTTGGGTATTTAACATGCACTTTCTGGACCGACTAATTATATCAACACATGAGAATATCTCTGAGTGAGAGCAAAAAGTCTTACCAATTTTGCCGGGAAAGCTATTTTAATATATCTTCCAGGTTTTTTTACATGTCAGAATTGACACGGGACTGATGGCTTTACTCCCAATACAAAGTAAGTTGTGCTATAGATTTTGGTTGCCCAAGAAAAATCTGTTGACCCCGCCTGGGTTTGAACCCACAAACATTGGGTCCTGAGGCAATCACTTTACCCCGAGACTCTCGACGTTAACTGGGAGGGTAAGACATCTGTTTAGGAATTGGCGTGCTGATTACTCCAGTTAGCTTTTCCTTCTATGCAAAGGCCTACACCTAGAGCTATCAGTTTATTGTCCCAAGTTCACAAATATTCCAATACATTTTTAAGGTTTTGCCCCTGTGATTTTCTGTTTTGTTTCTTTCAAACAAACAAAAAAAAAACTAGCAGGGATATACCTGAAAATAAAACACGAGTGGGTATATACCTGAAAATAAAACACGAGCAGGGATATACCTGAATGTAAGACACGAGTGGGTATGTACCTGAATGAAATACATTAATAGGCAGATACCTGAAAATAAAACACGAGCAGGGATATACCTGAATGTAAGACACGAGCAGGGATATACCTGAAAATAAAACACGAGTGGGTATATACCTGAATGTAAGACATGAGTGGGTATATACCTGAATGTAAGACACGAGTGGGTATATACCTGAATGGAAGACACGAGCAGGGATGTACCTGAAAATAAAACACGAGTGGGTATATACCTGAATGGAAGACACGAGCAGGGATGTACCTGAAAATAAAACATGAGTGGGTATATACCTGAATGGAAGACACAAGTGGGTATATACCTGAATGAAATACATTAGTAGACAGATACCTGAATGGAAGACACAAGTGGGTATATACCTGAATGTAAGACATGAGTGGGTATATACCTGAATGGAAGACATGAGCAGATCTCCAACATTCAGTTCCTCGTGGGCGATCAACTTCTTCTGGACCTTACTGAGGGGGATCCACCGGGAGTTGAGCACGGACACAGTCTTAGGGGAGCGGACGTAGTTCACCGTCGATATTACCAAGGTGCCTTGCGAGTCTCTGATCGGCCTGTGGTACAGCTGCCCGAGGTCCTGGATACAAAGCGCCGTCTGGTGGGTCAAACGACACTTCATGTTAGAATCGAGATTCAATACAGAATATAATTCTCAGTACATTCAACCCACAATCTCCTTCTCATCCTTAAGCTTTGAATATCCTTAAGGATTCGAAGGATTTGAAGATTTAGGGGTCACATCCCTATTGTATAGTCATTTAGCCGTTGGTCCTCCTCAATGTCAAACAAAAATGTACGTTGGTATACCTGCATCTGAGCCGCAGCTTGCAAGAGTTTTATCCTGAAGTGGACGGCGGACGAACTTAGACTCTTCTCCATATCTTGGCGTAGGGACTTGACGTCATCCCAGGTACACGCAACCTAGAACGCAAAACGCAAGTTACCCGCCATTCTAGGAGAAAAACTTTTTTTTTTTTTTTTTT
>CABFOW010005348.1:30601-43727 GCA_902141385.1 Timema californicum | reverse complement strand
GTAGCTCGGCTGTGTTTATCTTTCAGAAATAGGAACCGTGAGGAGAGGTATTGAGGCTGAGATGTTGATAATATTTTGTGAACAAATACTAATAAATGTAGCCTTCACCTTTGATTTATTGTTAACCAACCCAGTTTATTAAAATACCTAGAAATGTAGTCATGCCGTTTTAAGTTAAATATGTATCGAACACATGTGTTTTGTAGTCGTTCTGCTAGATCGTCTCGTTGAGATCGTGTTGCCTATCATAGCACTTTGCTGGTTACCTTGTTGAGATCGTGTTGCCTATCATAGCACTTTGCTGGTTACCTTGTTGAGAACGTGTTGCCTATCATAACACTTTGCTGGTTACCATGCAATATGATCTCATCCACTTTATACTGCCTGGAGATAAATTAAATATTACATGCAATTTTTCTAATAGAATATTAAAATCCACAGTATTAAAATCTCTTGAAAAATCTAATAACATAAGGAAGGTATATTTCAGAGGACATGCACCCGCATACTCTCGCGTGTTAAAGACAAGGTGGTTCCAGTCCCCTATGAGTGCGGCCAGCACTACAAATGGCATGTCGGACTAGACTGCGCAGTAGCGCGGAGGAAGGAAAGAGAGTATTTAACGGAACAAATGTTGTCGTTAGGTTAACAGACTTCTGTCCGGGTTACAAATCCCCACCACTTCTTCTCCGGCCTCAAGACAGGAGCCGGACCAGTAATAGGGATAGTTAGCGAGGACCGCGGGATGATCCTTCCCCGCCATCTTGGGTTGACTTGAGTAGACGCGATACAGCCTCATGCGTTGTTCTCTTCCTCGAGGATAGAGACTGGTTCTGGCCCCCCATGAGGGGATTCCCCGTCCTAGGTTTCCTTTAACCGAACAGACGTCACGTGACATCAGTAGGACATGTATCTTCACTGACGTACAAAACCCAACGACAGTTAACAAACTTGAGTCCCAATCACAAAAGGAAGGGGGAGGGGGGATGCAACNCTTTAACCGAACAGACGTCACGTGACATCAGTAGGACATGTATCTTCACTGACGTACAAAACCCAACGACAGTTAACAAACTTGAGTCCCAATCACAAAAGGAAGGGGGAGGGGGGATGCAACCGGGGGGGGGGAAAGAGGGACATTACCTACACTCAACAAAATTCGTCGTCCACCTTAAAATAAGTATTCCCTCCCTCCCCCACCACCACCACCCGCTTCCCCAAAGAAATATTTCAAATCTTCTAGAATTATTATTATCGATTATAAAGCTGAAAGATGGCCTTAAATCGATTCCAAGTTACTTCGAGATGGATTCAATTTTCAAAAATTTGCTGGGGAAGACAACTTTGAACAGCTTCTAAGGGCATTTGTCATTTTTTTTAAACCAGGCGAGTAGCACTCCAAATATTTTCTAAGACAGTTTATTGAATTAATGATTGCTCTACCATGAGATTCACAAGATCCGACAAAGAGATGGGATTAGGTTAAGTAGCTGAGATCAGATCCAGTGGAGGGGAAGAGAGGAGGTAAAATGTAGCTTGGTTTAGGAGATTAGATGGAGGGCTTTGTCAAATATTAAATACACTGTATTAGGAAAGTAAGATGTTTGGCCGTTCACTTTGTTGGGAAGGGGTAGTTTATCTCAAACTTACTGACCTCGTTTCACCAACCCAGTCCTCGTTTCACCAACCGAACCCTCGTTTCACCAACCCAGTCCTCGTTTCACCAACCCAGTCCTCGTTTCACCAACCCAGTCCTCGTTTCACCAACCCAGTCCTAGTTTTACCAACCCAGTCCTCGTTTTACTAACCCAGTCCTCGTTTTACTAACCCAGTCCTCGTTTCACCAACCCAGTCCTTGTTTCACCAACCCAATCCTTGTTTCACCAACCCAATCCTAGTTTCACCAACCCAGTCCTAGTTTCACCAACCAAGTCCTATTTTCACCAACCCAATTCTTGTTTTACCAACCCAGTCTTAGTTTCACCCAACTAGTCCTCCTTTTACTAACCCAGTTCTCGTTTCACCAGACCAGTCCTAGTTTCACCAACCCAGTCCTCGTTTCACCAACCCAGTCCCCGTTTCACCAACGCAGTCCTCGTTTCACCAACCTAGTCCTCGTTTCACCAAACTAGTCCTTGCTTCACCAACCCAGTCCTCGTTTCACCAACCCAGTCCTCGTTTCACCAAACTAGTCCTTGCTTCACCAACCCAGTCCTAGTTTCACCAACCCAGTCCTCGTTTCACCAAACTAGTCCTTGCTTCACCAACCCAGTCCTAGTTTCACCAACCCAGTCCTAGTTTCACCAAACTAGTCCTTGCTTCACCAACCCAGTCCTAGTTTCACCAACCTCCCAGAAGACGCTTTGGAGCCGGTATGTATTATAGTTGAGGCCTGAAGGTGTCGTCAAACATGTCTCGGCCTCAACTACTAGACTACTAGCCTACTAGACTACTAGCCAACTAGACTGCTAGCCTACCAGACTACTAGCCAACTAGCCTACTAGACTACCAGACTGCTAGCCTACCAGCCTACTAGCCAACTAGACTACTAGCCTACTAGCCTACTAGCCTTATAGCCTACTAGACTACTAGCCTACTAGCCTAATAGCCAACTAGACTACTAGACTACTAGCCTACCAGACTGCTAGCCTACCAGCCTACTAGACTACTAGCCTACTAGCCTACTAGCCTTATAGCCTACTAGCCTACTAGACTACTAGCCAACTAGACTACTAGACTACTAGCCTACTAGACTACTAGACTACTAGCCTACTAGCCTTATAGCCTACTAGACTACTAGCCTACTAGACTACTAGCCAACTAGACTACTAGCCTACTAGCCTACTAGACTACTAGACTACTAGCCTACTAGCCTACTAGACTACTAGCCAACTAGCCAACTAGCCTACTAGACTACTAGCCAACTAGCCTTATAGCCTACTAGCCTACTAGCCTACTAGCCTACTAGACTACTAGCCAACTAGACTACTAGACTACTAGCCTACTAGCCAACTAGCATACTAGACTACTAGCCAACTAGACTACTAGCCTTATAGCCTACTAGCCTACTAGACTACTAGCCTACTAGCCTTATAGCCTACTAGCCTACTAGCCTACTAGACTACTAGCCTTATAGCCTACTAGCCTACTAGCCTTATAGCCTACTAGACTACTAGCCTACTAGCCAACTAGCCTACTAGTACTACTAGCCAACTAGACTACTATACTACTAGCCTACTATACTACTAGCCTACTAGCCTACCAGACTGCTAGCCTACCAGACGGCTAGCCTACCAGCCTACTAGCCAACTAGACTACTAGCCTACTAGACTACTAGCCTTATAGCCTACTAGACTACTAGACTACTAGCCTTATAGCCTACTAGACTACTAGCCTACTAGCCAACTAGACTACTAGCCTACTAGCCTTATAGCCTACTAGCCTACTAGACTACTAGCCTACTAGCCTTATAGCCTACTAGCCTACTAGACTACTAGCCTACTAGCCAACTAGCCTACTAGTACTACTAGCCAACTAGACTACTATACTACTAGCCTACTATACTACTAGCCTACTAGCCTACCAGACTGCTAGCCTACCAGACTGCTAGCCTACCAGCCTACTAGCCAACTAGACTACTAGCCTACTAGCCTACTAGTCTACTAGCCTACTAGACTACTAGCCTACTAGCCAACTAGACTACTAGCCAACTAGACTACTAGCCTACTAGACTACTAGCCTACTAGACTACTAGCCTACCAGACTGCTAGCCTACCAGCCTACTAGACTACCAGCCTACTAGACTACTACCCTACTAGACTACTAGAATACTAGACTACTAGCCAACTAGACTACTAGCCTACTAGACTACTAGCCAACTAGACTACTAGCCTACTAGACTACTACCCTACTAGAATACTAGACTACTAGCCAACTAGACTACTAGTCTACTAGCCTACTAGACTACTAGCCAACTAGACTACTAGCCTACCAGACTGCTAGCCTACCAGCCTACTAGACTACCAGCCTCCTAGACTACTAGCCAACTAGACTACTAGCCTCCTAGACTACTAGCCTACTAGACTACCAGACTACTAGTCTACTAGACTACTAGACTACTAGCCTTATAGCCTCCTAGCCTCCTAGACTACTAGCCAACTAGCCTCCTAGCCTACTAGCCTCCTAGACTACTAGCCTACTAGCCAACTAGCCTCCTAGCCTACTAGACTACTAGCCTACTAGCCTCCTAGCCTACGAGACTACTAGACTACTAGCCTACTAGCCTACTAGCCTCCTAGCCTACTAGCCTACTAGACTACTAGCCTCCTAGACTACTAGCCTCCTAGACTACGAGACTACTAGTCTACTAGCCTACTAGACTACTAGCCTACTAGACTACTAGACTACCCGACTACGAGACTACGAGACTACTAGACTACTAGACTACTAGCCTACTAGACTACTAGACTACCAGACGAACCAAAGTATGTGACGTGTTTAGCGGGAGCTGTCTGATCAATTTGACCCACTAGCCAGAGTGTGACCAAGGGTGTACGCTAGTAGTTCACCCCCTAGAGGATAGAAGGGGTGGTAATGCGATTTCGATGGCAGGGGTTGGTGTCAGAGACTTCACAGGGGTAGTAATGTATTGGGGGTGGACAAAATAAAGGAGCTTTATCTATCTCTCTTTGACACGAGCTTCGCGACTTTCAAAGGAAAAACAGCCCATCTCTACCGCCCTCTGGCCTCTTGCATGGAGTCATACATACAAGAGACTCTCAACAATTATACTACGATACTATTGTGACCTCGCTGGAAGTACTATTGTGACCTCGCTGGAAGTACTATTGTGACCTCGCTGGAAGTACTATTGTGACCTCGCTGGAAGTACTATTGTGACCTCGCTGGAAGTACTATTGTGACCTCGCTGGAAGTACTATTGTGACCTCGCTAGAAGTACTATTGTGACCTCGCTAGAAGTACTATTGTGACCTCGCTGGAAGTACTATTGTGACCTCGATAGAAGTACTATTGTGACCTCACTTGAAGTACTATTGTGACCTCGCTAGAAGTACTATTGTGACCTCACTTGAAGTACTATTGTGACCTCGCTAGAAGTACTATTGTGACCTTCGCTGGAAGTACTATTGTGACCTCGCTGGAAGTACTATTGTGACCTCGCTGGAAGTACTATTGTGACCTCGCTGGAAGTACATGCTACGATTTCCATTGGAAGAGCCTTTTTACAAAATACAAACGTGTGTTTGTCGTCAACATTGATAACATATCACTATATTATTATTATTATTGTTATTTATATGTATCGATGATATCTATCAAAAGTGACAGCCGCGTGTCACATGACTTGACGTATGAATGCATCTAGTAGCATTTGTCTCTGTCGTGTATGGTTCATATGAGAGTGGTAGTGTAGCCGCGAGATTCAATAAGAGCGACACGAACTGTAATATTTGTGACGTAGTTAACAGGAAGTGCGTCACATTAATCAAACAAAGCAAACAAAACAAGTGAAATATGTGGATAATAAGAGACAGAAATATTTAAGAACGTACTTACTATTTAGAAGCGGCGTTACTTAAAATTTAACCTAAGGAACCACTATTTAAAAAAAAAAGTAACAAGCCCCTTTCCCCCTTGTTAAGGGCCCTCTTTCCCCTTTTTCACAAATCAGACGTGTGAGGCAATGTACAGTCACATTTTATAAAGGAAGGAACGATCAGAAAATACAAACAGGTTTTGTTGCGGTCAACATTTTACTTGATATAGAGCGGATTTAACCTTTTCCTTTTCCCCGCCAGTTTAGATGTGAACTTCATATGTTATTACGAGTACAATATATTAATTATATAAAGCCTATAATTGAATATTCTCATGGTTTTTGTATATTATATGAACAGGAGCCTTAACGAGTCTATTTCGTCTCTGTCCTCTATCCTTTTCCCTGCATTATGGATTTTCTTTTGAAACAGCATTCCGATGCAGGAAATGGCGGATTTAAAATGTTATTCCTTGACATCGTGTGAGGTAGAACAAATCTTTTGAGATCGAAACTTTTGTGTGCATCGACATGTTCTAGATTAGTCGAACCCTGGTCCCTTTACTCCATAAAAACCGACATTTTACCAGATGCGTCACGGAGGGCTAATATTTGCTCCGAGACTTTCGTTTGCAGGTTTTAAATATTAGTTTGAGAATAAAATTATATTAAACTAAAAGTATGACTAAATTTCGAGTAATTAAATTAAAAGACCTGAATTTTACCAAATGAGATTTTAATTAGTTTTCTAATAAACATTTGAGAAGTAAAGGGATTTCCTACGTAGCCTCATTAAACGTTATATTACCTCCACCCGCCTCCCCGACAGAAAATACAAATAAGAGACAGGAATGACAGAGGAAAGAAATGAAGATATTAAAAATGTAAACTCACCGTTTATTGCTGGAAGACGTCTTCTTTACCAAAGCTAGCATTTCCCAACTCAGTTTCATTCAAAATCAAAGGTTGAAATATTAATTTAGAAAACAGATCTGGGATGAAGTCATCTAATAAATAAATACAGCGAACAAAAATGTAGTGGATTGGGTTATAAACATACTGAGATATATCAGGTTTAATAATTAAAATATATTATTATTATTATTATTATTAGCACCGCGTCTTACTACCCGTTCGGGTTATACACACTTACACTAATGTGTAATGGTAGGGTGATTGTGAGATGAAATGGAGGACCTACAGTTTAACGTGGGATCCGAACCACGGTGGAGGCCTGGCATTCCCCACATTCACAAGATGTCTTGTCAGAGGTGAAGGAAGGGTGTGGTAATCAGATAAATCTGTGCCGGGACCGAGGATTGAACCCCGGCCGCCAGCACAGAAGTCCGACATCTTACCCCTAGACCGACAGGTCACCGATTAGAATCTATAAACCTATTGAATTATATTGACCAAGTGTGGCGATGTTTTGTTTTAACTTGACCATATGGCATTTCATCTGTCCGTATATCTGTCCCGCGATAACGATAACTGTTAAAATGTATGACCCGATTTAACGAAATTGGGCAAGAACACACTTTTCAACTAGGCCGAGCAATGCATGATTATGGTTTTTCAATCTAGTTATCCGTTTCAATATGGTGGCTACTCAAAAAAAGTTTTATGTTTAATAGGTCATCTCAAGTGATTTGAATGTATAATTTCTAAGCAATCTATCGAGTATCTAGGACCTATTAAAAAAATTGACATCTAGTGAGAAACTAACGTCTTAATCCGCGTGAACAGCGGTTATTCTCCATTAATTTAATGTAATATTGAATATATCATTCATTTGTTTTCTGTATAACTTGATCATTTAGGAGAAATTACAGGATATTTTAAGAGATATTTCAACTCGCGGTCCAAAGAGAAATGTTACGAGATATTTAAGACTGTGATAACGATAAGAACGTGACGTAGTTCTTAACCTGATTTACTTAGCATTTTTTGAATGAAGGAAACGAGGTTTACTAATCAGAGAGCTACAAGTATAACTATTTACATATTTACTAGAGTCAGAGTTATTGTTTATCTTCTTTTTTTAAAATATAAATTGAGTTGGGAAATACTCGCAAATTGAGTGTATAAACTTACCTGGCATTATATAGTACAAACAATGGCACACCTCCATACGACTTACCTGAAATAGGAAACAAAATACACAGATTAGTTAAGGAGGTACACTTGGGTGTTTTAGTTTTACAAATATGTGATTTCCATATGACTTTGCTTACTCCCCGAGTCTCAGTGATGTAAAAGATATATTTGCCAAATTTCAAGAAGATTGGCTAATGTTTAGGGGTTGCACACATTGATCACTTTTATCTCGAAATAGTGACATTTCTAATATTGAAGTGGTTTGCACTAATGGGCTTCTCATGTATTTATTTCATCTTTTGAGGTAATTGAACTTTAAAACGGGAACCAAAAGAGGAATTTTGCTGCTAGAAAAGGCGACTAGCGATGAGTTTTTAGGGTCTCGGCCCCTTTCAAAGGAACAAGTACTTTTAGTTTTTATTTGCCATAACAAGGAAATGAAAGAAACACTTTCGGTTGCTGCTAAATCTACCAGTACCAAACTACAGGAAGTGTGGAGGAAAGCAGATATCCCTGGGGAGTTTCCGTGCTGATACACACAAGCTGTACAAAGAATACCAAAATCTGGGTGAAGAGAAATCGAGAAACGCGGATAAAGCAAATGTGAAATGGCAGATTTGGAAAGGTGGTCTCGTCGAGCTATTCCACATTTCCCGGTAAAATGTGATGGACATGACCAGCGTATCACAGGAAGAAAAGAATTTCTAAGGTCACAAAGAGAAGATCGTACGAGTTCGTCAATGAGTGGAGTAGACAAGGTTTTCGCCACGAAAATAAGAACTAAGTGTACAAAGGAAGAAATAAAAAATGCATATTAGAATAAACATTAAAAGGCTATCGCTGAAATCAATAATATAGTTATAGTGGAAGACTCATCTCCATCATCATCAGCACCTAATGACCAAGAGGCCGAGTGTTCGACTCCTGCAACGAAACAATTACGTTCAAGTCCTATATTAAAACCTCTTGATCAGACACCCACGTCAGTAGTGGTTTAAATGGCAGTTGTGGGCCACTTTCTCCCATAAGGTTAACATTGATCCTCCATTGATAGAATTAATTTCAACAACACAAATATAATATTTCTTAATCCGTCACTGATCAATGCTAGTCTTATGGGAGAAAGTGACCCACCTTCCCAGTTAAGACAAACAACGTGGGAGAAAGTTATCCAGCTTCACAGTTGATACAAACAATGTGGGAGAAAGTTATCCAGCTTCACAATGTGGAGGATCAATGTTAACCTTATGGGAGAAAGTGATCCAGAACTGTCATTTCAACCACTACTCACGTCTACTTGGGATCGAGAAAAGCTCTCTATTCGACAAGCAAGTACTTCGTTTATAGCAACGGCAAAGAGGTTTGGCCATGATGTTTCATCTTCAGCTACCGTTTACCGAGCTCGGACGATCAATACAAGTAGAATGGTAAAGATAATCGAAGAGCCACTCTTTGAAAATCCTCCTCATTTGGTCTTGCATTGTGATAGTAAACTGTTGTCCTCAGTTGCCTATGGGAATGTCAAAGCTTTGGAACATAGATTAGCAGTTCTAGTGACTGGCAAAGATTGTGAGTATTTGCTTGGCGTTCCTGTTGCCCTGAAAGGCACTGGCGAGCAGATGGCCGAAGTAGTTATTCGGGAAGTGGACCGATTTGGGCCACGTGACAATATCATCGGTATATCTTTTGATACTACAGCATCTAATACAGGACTGATCCAAGAGGCATGTACCAGAACTGACAGGGAGTTCAGATGAACATTGGTGTGGTTGGCTTGCCGTCATCACACCCATGGACTAATATTGAAAAGAGGGTTTGAGGAGAGTTGTGGCATACCGTCAAGCAGTCCTGACATCCAGATTTTTCGGAAGTTCCAAATACTGTGGGTTTCACTTAATAAGAAGTCATATACGACAATGCTAGATGAAGAAAGTGCCGTTCAAGGCTTTCTAGAAGAACAACAGGTGAAAATGGAAAAGACGAAAGTCATCCAAGAGAAGACTACAGAGAGTTATTACAACTCTCACTCCTGTGCCTAGGAGGTTGGTCTAAAAACTACTTCAGTTTAAGGATCCCAGGGGCTCTGCAATAAGCAAGGTGGATGCACTTAAAATTGTCCTCTTCACTTAACAGTTGAATATTCCTCAACGAGAATTGAAAGGAATGAAACGGGTTGCACATTTTGTCAGCCTCGCATATGTTCGCATTTGGCAGGAGGCAATTGTAAGTCGATGGGCTCCAAAGAATGATTAGGATAAGCTACCGCTTCTGGGCACTCACCCAGATGCAGACGTCAAAAAAAAGTGCTCTCACAGTTGCTAAGAGGTATCTTTGTTATTTGTCAGAAACAAACGTAGGATTGGCTTTTTTGGACGAACGTATTGCTCTGGCTGTTAAGGAAAATATGACTAAAAATTTAGAAACCAAACCTGCAAATAAAAATGAAATGAAACTATTAGAGGGTAAAAACCTTGTTTTTAAAGGAAAATACCTAAACCATTTCGTTAATAATAAAACAAAGACGTTCTTTGAATTGTTTGGGATCCATGACTTTACAGAATACTGCAGTGATTCTCTAAGAAGCCATGTGAACGCTCTTAAGGTGGTCAATGATACCGCAGAAAGAGGAATTGCTCTGATAAAAAAGTTTAACGAGTCGGTCAGGGACGAACAACAAAAACAATTCTTGTTGAGGGTAGTCGAGCATCACAGAAAAGTCGTCACCAAGCGAACCTAAGAAGGGATTGCATCGTTCAAAGTTGATTAATATATCAAATGTTTTGCCTATCATAATACTTATTAAATATAGTGTATAGTTTTAGTATTATTTTAAGTTTATGATTTCTAGTTTTACCAATAAAAGTAATTAACATTGAAAAATTGTAGTTTTGCCTACTTTTACAAAACTGATCAAAGTGTGCAACCTATAAATATTATCCAATCTTCTTGAAATTTGGCATATGTATCTTTTACATCACTGAGAGCAAAGTCTGCAAAAATGTTACATCTTATTTTTTGCCTTACACAATGAAACACCTGCAAGTACACACAGAGCCATCTACTTGTTCATGGAAATCACTTAATGGCGTAGACAGAATAACATTTCTGACGAATTTCTGAAAGCAGGATTGTTTTATTCAAACGGTCCCGATGACAGATTATGAATGTTTACACTTCAATCGTTATTTGGTTGTGGATCTGTGTATGTGACATGTGTGTACTATACTCACAGGCCTTATGTGCTTTGGAGGGAACGCGAGTTTAGTTCGGTATTTTTTTTTTAGGTTTGCATAGCAAATTTATTTTTTATTTACTGTATGGCATTAGGAACACAAAAGTTAATTGTCACACTTACAAAAGTACCCCACCTATTCCTATATTGAGCTAGTTCTATCCAGCACAATTCATTACACCCTATCCCTATCTTGAGCTAGTTATATCCTATCCACCCTATCCCTATCCTGAGCTAGTTCTATCCAGTCCACCTCATTACACCCTATCCTTATCCTGAGCTAGTTCTATCCAGCACAACTCATTACACCCTATCCCTATCCTGAGCTAGTTATATCCTATCCACCCTATCCCTATCCTGAGCTAGTTCTATCCAGTCCACCTCATCACACCCTATCCTTATCCTGAGCTAGTTCTATCCAGTCCACCTCATCACACCCTATCCTTATCCTGAGCTAGTTCTATCCAGCACAACTCATTACACCCTATCCCTATCCTGAGCTAGTTATATCCTATCCACACTATCCTGAGATAGTTATATCCAGTCCACCTCATCACACCCATCTCGTTCAGGTCCAGTCTAATGGTATCCTCCCATCTGTCCAAGTATTTCCAATGGTTCCTTCCCATTGGGTTTGCCAGTCAGTACCCTGAACAAGGTTATAGAATCTCCCATTCACACTGCATGTCTTGCCCCCTGCAATCTACGAGACGTGATTATCCCGGCAATGTGTTGTGATGCGTCCAGGGTGGTAACTGACAGCTAGCAGAAGGTGTATAGACAGTTAAAATAAAAACAAATTGTTTGCCGTGAAAGTTGTGTCTGCCTGAAGTGACAACTCAACATATGGTTTAGCGGATGGATACATGAGAGTATATCTGGTAGCTACACTCATCATTATGTAGCCATATACACTCCCTTAATATGAATACAATATTGCTCCTGTAGATGTGTTTAGTTTAATTTTCTACCCAGATTGATATTCGCAGTTGTTGAAGTAAGTTTCTCATCAGTTACAAACATGTCCATGACATATATTCCACAACTGTTAGGATTTAGTTGAGTAGACAGCTAAACTACAGTCACAATTTTTATAGGCAGGACTTTTGGAAATACATCCATCTTTTACTGCGATCAACATTAACAACACTTTACCATATACTTAGTGTTATTTTATATGTACTACTAATGCATATCAAAAATGACAGTGGCAAATCACATGAATTAACGTATGAATGCATGAAAGTAAATCTACAGTAGCCCCATGGCTTCTTTGGTGCTGACTGATAGCCCACAGCTGACTTCTGACGGTCAACATTTAGGTATATACCTACATTTCTGACTGTCAGAAGTGACAGCTGCTAAACACATGTTTTTGCAGATCATATGGTTCGGCGTAGGGATACATAATTCGGTCTGGTAGTTTTTCAAAGCTGTCACTCAGCACCAAAGAAGTCATGGAGCTACTGTAGTTGTTCTTCCTGAGAAAGTTGGACTGGAGATGCATCTACTGAACAAGAACAAATATTTTATATTTTTTTTTGGCCAAGAATGATTTATGTTGTGAAAATTATTTTAAAAAGAAACACGGACCTAGCTCGTGTCCCCTTCCTCCTCCCCTTAAGGGATGTTCACGCGGTCTGGGACGCCAAGTTCACAGAATCACAAGAAATGTCCATGAAACTGGTCTCCACTTCGTATCAATAAAATAATTGCATAACTATCTGGAATGGCGACTTTTTAAGATTTCCCGGACTTCTTTCTGTCGCATTGAATTCCCTGACGTTATTAACTATGATCAGACCAAAGGCTCCGAGTTCAATTCTCAGGGCAAGGTCATCACGTTTATTTTAATATAGTGTTTTTATTTCCTCCGACCTGGTTTCATAATTCTCATTTTTATTTTCTGATAAAAGAAGCTGTGTTAATAAATATGGAAAGTCGCGAGGAAAAACAACTAACCTTTTCTGTCACTAGGTTGGTCACGCTTAGAAAGTGTACGTGAGGCGTCTGAACGAGAAAACAACCCCCCCCTCGTGTCCCCCAAACTCTGTTATCAGCCACTCGCGGAGATTGGTGAGAGGTGTTGACCTCAGATTTCTTCACCAGGAACACTGGCGCATGCGCATAGAGTTCAACCTTTTTACCTACCCGCTCTTTTTTATCGTGAATTCCGGCACGATGTGAAGAACGAGACGAAAGAGGTTAAGTCCAGAAACCCCCCCCCCCCCCCCCCCCCC
>CABFOW010005348.1:13571-30378 GCA_902141385.1 Timema californicum | reverse complement strand
TCTCATTTTTATTTTCTGATAAAAGAAGCTGTGTTAATAAATATGGAAAGTCGCGAGGAAAAACAACTAACCTTTTCTGTCACTAGGTTGGTCACGCTTAGAAAGTGTACGTGAGGCGTCTGAACGAGAAAACAACCCCCCCCTCGTGTCCCCCAAACTCTGTTATCAGCCACTCGCGGAGATTGGTGAGAGGTGTTGACCTCAGATTTCTTCACCAGGAACACTGGCGCATGCGCATAGAGTTCAACCTTTTTACCTACCCGCTCTTTTTTATCGTGAATTCCGGCAAGAGGTGAAAAACGGGACGAAAGAGGTTAAGGCCAGAAACCCCCCCCCCCCCGGCTCCCCCCACCCCGTGCAAGAGTAGAACAAGTGAAGTTTATGAGAAACTAATTTATACATCCAGCGCGAAGTAAACAATTAACAGAACTGTAACAAGTTACACGAACTCTGGTGAGCACTTCTGACTCGAACTAATTAGTTAATTACATGTATTCAGTCGTGGAGTGTTGCCAGAGTAAGCAGAGCTCGTGTGAACTGTTCTCATCACTCAGTTGGGCAGTCATTGGTCAGGTATCAACGAACATACATACATTCCCTCGTGAGGGGTGTGTAGTTGGTCAAATGGGGCCCAAGTGGACCGTTATTTAACATTAGTTTGGAAGCGTTTGAGATTCTATTTTGGTTTGCACACACACACACAACTTGGCAATCAACACGAGTTGTTTAGTGATCAACAAGATTGAAAAACTCTCGTGTTGATAACCATACCTCGGTGGCTAAAAGTGAACGTCAAGTTCGTTGTTAGTGCAACTTCCATAATCGGCAATTAAAAAGTGATTAGCCTGATTAACTAAACGAGCCAGGATTTCGTTGAGGAGGTTAGCTTGGGGCCGACATCACAAATCAAGCTCGGGGGAGGGGCGGGGGCCAATAAACCACCCCTAAGCTTGTTTCCGTGTCCTAGGGGTTGAGGGTGGGTTGTCATTGCACCCCGGTCTGGTGGCTGAGAGGTGAGGAGGGCCCAGGTTGTTACCAGTTGGTTGTTATAGACACAGTTAGTGGTGACATCATTTGAACAGATACCTGGGCGGTTCGTCTCGTCTTTCCAAGACTGGGCATAAATTATTTCGGCACAGCTAGAAAAACCCTTAGTTTTGGTGGTGTGGGCAACCCATGTTACAAAGTCGTGATGGCTTACAATCAATAGATACACCCTGGCAGAGGAGAGGTGGCTTACAGTCGCTAGATATACCCTGGCAGAGGAGAGGTGGCTTACAGTCGCTAGATATACCCTGGTAGAGGAGAGGTGGCTTACAGTCGCTAGATATACCCTGGTAGAGGAGAGGTGGCTTACAGTCGCTAGATATACCCTGGTAGAGGAGAGGTGGCTTACAGTCGCTAGATATACCCTGGTAGAGGAGAGGTGGCTTACAGTCGCTAGATATACCCTGGTAGAGGAGAGGTGGCTTACAGTCGCTAGATATACCCTGGTAGAGGAGAGGTGGCTTACAGTCGCTAGATATACCCTGGTAGAGGAGAGGTGGCTTACAGTCGCTAGATATACCCTGGTAGAGGAGAGGTGGCTTACAGTCGCTAGATATACCCTGGTAGAGGAGAGGTGGCTTACAGTCGCTAGATATACCCTGGTAGAGGAGAGGTGGCTTACAGTCGCTAGATATACCCTGGTAGAGGAGAGGTGGCTTACAGTCGCTAGATATACCCTGGTAGAGGAGAGGTGGCTTACAGTCGCTAGATATACCCTGGTAGAGGAGAGGTGGCTTACAGTCGCTAGATATACCCTGGTAGAGGAGAGGTGGCTTACAGTCGCTAGATATACCCTGGTAGAGGAGAGGTGGCTTACAGTCGCTAGATATACCCTGGTAGAGGAGAGGTGGCTTACAGTCGCTAGATATACCCTGGTAGAGGAGAGGTGGCTTACAGTCGCTAGATATACCCTGGTAGAGGAGAGGTGGCTTACAGTCGCTAGATATACCCTGGTAGAGGAGAGGTGGCTTACAGTCGCTAGATATACCCTGGTAGAGGAGAGGTGGCTTACAGTCGCTAGATATACCCTGGTAGAGGAGAGGTGGCTTACAGTCGCTAGATATACCCTGGTAGAGGAGAGGTGGCTTACAGTCGCTAGATATACCCTGGTAGAGGAGAGGTGGCTTACAGTCGCTAGATATACCCTGGTAGAGGAGAGGTGGCTTACAGTCGCTAGATATACCCTGGTAGAGGAGACGTGGCTTACAGTCGCTAGATATACCCTGGTAGAGGAGAGGTGGCTTACAGTCGCTAGATATACCCTGGCAGAGGAGAGGTGGCTTACAGTCGTTAGATGCGGTCATTACGTGAACGTTATGCACACTTTACATTCATATTTTTAAAATATCAATGTCTCAATTTGATACATTAACATTATATTTATCCCATTAATTAGTATAGAGCCCGGATGCATAATTAACCGTGGCGTAGAATAATAACGATTATTCCAAGAATTCAAAGAGCATTTAAGATACATTTCATCAATATTAGCCCGGATAGCGAATAAAAACCTCTTTCATAGAAAAACACAAATCCAGATGTCCCGGGATCGAGCCCCGTTGCTTCCAAATTTGTTCTGTGAAGCATTGGATCTATAACGGGGTCAAACTCAGGCTCGGGGGGGGCGGGGGGGGGGTACAAACGAGGAGCTATTTGAGTAGAAACAATTCCAGCTCCGGTCTAGAAAATTGACATTATTGGCCGGAGAGTTGGTTGTGCTGACCCCATGATACCCTCTACCCACAAATGTGAGCACTATCATCATCGCAGGATCACGCCATGGAGGTTTTCTTTGTACTCCCCGTTCATGAAACTATCCTCTATTTGGTTATTAGTAAGGCTACAGATCTTTTGTAAGAACAGCAGTGACCTCGTGAACACCGTGAACATCAAACACTGGTTGAGAAGGAGTCTACAATTTGCTAGAAGTGTCCTACCCGGTGGTTCTCAATCCCTGGTCCGCGGTCGAATAAATACATATCCTGTCAAATAGCTGTCTTATCCACCCTCGGTACATCCAGCCGGGATTCGAGTGTCGACCTCCCCCGTCAGTGACATCCAGACTAGATGAGCTTGATGGTTAGTTCGTGTGTTTAACTAGGAAATCCCGTGACGGCTCTACATACAATTATTTGGCAACTGACTATTTTGATTTATTGTGTCTACCATACGATAAAATTAGACTTTCTGAAATTTTAAAAAAAGAACATTCTTCATTTATTTAATAACGTTTGAAAACATGAACGAGATCCGCCATAGAGTAGATCAGAATGAAGTCACGTGTTTCATTTCGGTGGGTGAATGGTCCACGCCAGGGCGTCACTCTAGAATTACACTAGACTGACCCCTACAAATGTTGGTACTATTCCTTTAAATTTAACCTTCCTTCTCCCTAGCAAATCAGCGTAATTAGTACATATGCTCACAGCTCATAGGATAGATCCAATAGTTTTAATTTAGTTTAGTTCTCCATATTTTTATTTGCCATCACGTCCAACTACCCGTTCGGGTTATACGCCTATGTATTAATTGCGAGGCTGTTAGAAAAAGATCTCCTCAATACACTCGACCGGGATTCAACCCCCAGTCTACCCATCGTATGCAGTCCAATCTAGTGCGGGATTGACGCAGAGGACTATTCGACGCCCGACGCGGGTTATAGTTCTTGTTATGGAAGCGCTACACTCGCTACTTAGCCCGTAAGATTATTACTATCACTATTTATCCGAAGAGCCCAAATAAACCTCCTCTATGAACAGAACCACACTGTTGTCTTTGAACATAGCGGGTTGCTCACCCCCCCATCCGATCTCTCAACGTCCGTCACACGTCCTCCTTGGGGCGATCCGATATCGACAAACTCACCGGAACATGGAGAGGAATCCTCCCATTCAGTATCTGACGTCTAATTGGTCTAACAACGTTTATACCCTCTGGTTGGCTGGTTAGCGAGGCGGGGATCGAACTCTACACTTGTCGCGAAGAGGCCGGGGAGTAGAAGCGCCCAAACCTCCACCCCGTGGGCGCTTCATGGCACTTGGATTGTTAGCACCGCGCCCTACTGCCCATTCAGGTTATACTCCTATGTACTAATTGTGTTCATAAGTTAGGGATGAGAAAGATTGAATTTAGAGGAAGTGTATCTGTATTTGCATGGAGGGAAAGTGGAAAACCATTTAGGAAAAACCACCCCCAGTTCAACCGACCGAGATTCGAACCTCGATCTCCCCGTCCTCAGCAGTCGAGCTTCAACACGACAAGCGCGTCAGCCAACTACGCCACCGAGGCGGGTAATTAAGTAAAGAATGCTGATAAAATTATTACAAACATTTAGAATAATTTATTTCCTGCCTGATTTCCAAATTAACCCCCCCCCCTCCTCCTACCCCTGGTTTCTAAGGCCCCTGTGCTCCATTTAGCGGTCCTAAACCGAGAGAAAACCTGCTCTAAGGTGTCCGACTGTAAACCTATTACCAATGACAGATTTATATTTATAAAAGTTATCACAAAGAGCCAAAGAGCTTTTGCTGGAAATAAAAAGGGCGGGGGGGGGGGGNGGGGGGTGGAGATAGTCTTATCGTGTGCGCACTATGGAGAGGGTTGATGGCGGGGAGGGGGAGGGGGTGAACCAATATAGTCTCCCGGTGTCAAACCATCCTGGCCCCGAGTGTTATCGGCTCACCCCCCCTGAGAAGGGGTAGTAACTTGGACCCCTAGCCCGGAGAGAGATGCTCTAACAGGGAGGCTGGTCAGTCTCGTCTTTATAACTGTCTTACTACCCAGTCACCACATACATTTACCTACTGATTACGCTCGTGATTAAGGGATGAGGAAGGTTGAATTTAGAGGAAGTGTACCCGAATTTTCACTTAGAGAGAGGAAACTATTTTTATATAAAAAAACACCAATACACCCGACAACAGATTTGAACCGCGATCTCTCCGTCATCGGCAGTCTAGTCTATTGCAAGAGTAGCGCCATAGACCGTGCGTCCATTGAAGTGGGTGAAACCAGCCATGAACACAAGTTTAAAAACCATGAACTTCATTGGCACTGATGGTAGGTTGGTCTAGTACGTCACTCTCGTGTATTTCCGGTGACGGAAAGATCGGGGTTCAAATCCCGGTCGGTTGTATTTTTATTTACTATTTCCCACTCGCCCTCCACGACAATGTGTGTAAATTTTCCCTTAAATTCTATCTTCCTCATCCTGTTCCATATGAGTATAATTTGAAGGGTACTAAGCGGTGATATAATAACCAGTCAAGGTAAGACTGCTTTATTTAGAAAGTGGACGTCAAATACCATGATAATAATAACTATATCATGTCAATCAATAAGGCTCATATTAGCTCGAGAGCGAGTC
The DNA here is from genome assembly GCA_902141385.1 of Timema californicum. Taxonomy (NCBI): domain Eukaryota; kingdom Metazoa; phylum Arthropoda; class Insecta; order Phasmatodea; family Timematidae; genus Timema; species Timema californicum. The sequence continues at coordinate 24,965 of CABFOW010005348.1, read as the reverse complement.
GTGGGTTAACTCGCTTTGCCACTGGATGTCTTACCTTTTAGCCACAAGAGACCTCTAAACAAAGGTCCCCACCGACTTTACAGTTGCTCCGCCATTTTGATTTTTTTTAGGGGGGCGGGTTAAAAAAAGGTTTGTTTAACTTTTTGTAATTTTCCCGTCGGTTCCAGGCTAGAAGCTATAAGTTTTCCAAATGTCAAGTTTCTATCTCACCTGAAAGTGGGTAAACATTAATGTCAGTGAGTGTAGCTTTACAGTAATATAATATAATATAATATAATATAATTAGAATGTTTGTTTTGGTGGACGCGAGGCCATCATTTGTGTGGACAGGAAGATCCGTTTATTAAAACTGTACAAAGTTCTATTTAGAGTGTATTTGCTCTACATCCGGGAAGAAATTAAATTGAAGGTTTAATACATTTAGATTAATTCTAGTTGGTTTTTAAAATATATTTAAAACGTGTTTTGTGAACGGTGCCCAACTGTGTATCGTTTTATCTGAGGTAACAGCGCATTTGACCAGCGAGGAGTTCTTTTCCTAAATTGTTTTACACTCTCCGTCCACGCGAATGCGCGGTAGATTTGCTCTAAATTCTAGGTTCCTGTACCTTGGCACCACTATCGTGATATTAAGATAGTCTGGTGGGTGGTAGGACTAGGCGTATAGAGGATAGTGAAGATACCTGAATGGATAGACTAAACCTAAATAGGAAGTATCCACACACATTCTGGGAGACTTGGCAACATAGCACCACTTGATACCATGGCACCCAGCACCCAGCACCACGTGACACCACGACCCCTAGCACCACTTGACACCACGAACCCAGCACCACTTGACACCACGGCACCCAGCACCCAGCACCCAGCACCACCTCAAACTGACAAGACGCTGCTGGTTAATTCTCCAAGTTTACACGACAGGTCTGTTCAATCCATCATAGCCAGTCGCACCGAGACAAGTAACTAACACTCCCTGGCATTAAACATGCACGAGACATCACACCCTCGTCACCTCCAACAAGGTCATAGTTAGCTGGAGTACAGTCACCTCCAACAAGGTCAGAGCTAGCTGGAGTACAGTCACCTCCTAACAAGGTCAGAGTTAGCTGGAGTACAGTCACCTCCAACAAGGTCAGAGTTAGCTGGAGTACAGTCACCTCCAACAAGGTCACAGTTAGCTGGGGTACAGTCACCTCCAACAAGGTCAGAGTTAGCTGGAGTACAGTCACCTCCAACAACAACACCAAGTTTAGGTGTGTGCGGAAGGGATTGATCCAGTGGTAGTCAGGGGTTCGATAACCTCCGGACTGACTGGAATAGAAGTGACTTACCATTTTGTCGAGAATAATGTTGGTGCATTTTTATTAAGTCAACCACCCTCTTCTGCGTATAATGAAAGCTGATACACAAAGTCTGTTTTAGCAGTCGAACGTACAAACTAAAAGAAACAAGTTCGAATCCCGGTCGCTGTCCTTGTTTAAGGCGAGTGCTGGTGAAGCCCCTCGTCAAGTCTAACCTTCTTAGAGTATAGGTCGTCAGAGGGATGCATCCTGCGCCAGGATCAGAGGGAGAGACGGCCGGTAATCCTCACCAGCGACTCCACGGCTCTAGACAAGAATAACGCGATATGTCCGGCTCTCGAACCACGCGGCCGAGTCAAATAGGAACGTGAGTCTGTGATAAATAGCTGTGGATCGATTGTGGGGCGTAACCAGCCTCTCGGAGGTACGAACAAAAACCAGAGGACATTTTCCGGATGGAAGGACGCAGTCTTCAGGTAGCAATCGGCGGAGGAGAAAAAACTGTTACGCTTTCAAACAGGAATTAACTTCAGTTCTCTCCACTGACAGATCTCCTTTACAGCTTACAGATCTCCTTTACAACTGACAGATCTCCTTTACAACTGACAGATCTCCTTTACAACTGACAGATCACCTTTACAACTGACAGATCTCCTTCAAAACTGACAGATTTCCTTTACAACTGACAGATCTCCTTTACAAATGACAGATCACCTTTACAACTGACAGATCACCTTTACAACTGACAGATTTCCTTTACAACTGACAGATCTCCTTCACAACTGACAGATTTCCTTTACAACTGACAGATCTCCTTTACAACTGACAGATCACCTTTACAACTGACAGATTTCCTTTACAACTGACAGATCGCCTTTACAACTGACAGATCTTCTTTACAATTGACAGATCTCCTTTACAACTTACAGATCTACTTTACAACTGACATATCGCCTTTACAACTGACAGATTTCCTTTACAACTGACAGATCACCTTTACAACTGACAGATCGCCTTTACAACTGACAGATCGCCTTTACAACTTACAGATCTCCTTTACAACTGACAGATCTCCTTTACAACTGATATATTTCCTTTACAACTGACAGATCTCCTTTACAACTGACAGATCTCCTTTACAACTGACAGATCACCTTTACAACTGACAGATCGCCTTTACAACTTACAGATCTCCTTTACAACTTACAGATCTCCTTTATAACTGACAGATCGCCTTTACAACTGACAGATCGCCTTTACAACTTACAGATCTCCTTTACAACTTACAACACTTTCTGCATCCAATTTCAGATAAACAATATGACAACAAATGTAGTTTTAAAAACATTGGAGTTAATTTGTTGTAAAATATAACATAGCCCGCCAGGTTTCCGTGAGCATTCGTAAGTTTACTATATTTCAATTTATCAGCGTCGTGTCATGGAGTGTTGCCAGAATAAGCAGATTCAATTTTAACTTGTGAATTGTTCTCATTGGCCAGATACCCTCAAACCTACGTGAGGTATGTAGAGTACTCTATGTATGATGGGTCAAATGGGGACAGAGTGGGGGGCGAACATATCAAGCTCTGCTTGCCCTGGTAACACTCCGCGACAAGGGACTTCAACTCATATAAGTTTAGTTTACCACCAGTTCAAAGTTTCAAATCTCAACCGGATGTACGGAGTTTTTAAAATAATTTCTCCCTCTCCCTCAAGGCAAATACGGGTTCATTTCTTATCAAATATACCTTCCTCAATCCTAAATACACAATATATTGACCAGACGCGATGGGAAAAATAATTTTTGTAAGCAGCCGTCGTTGTAAATTATCTCCAGGAGATTATTAAAATCTACTCTGTGTGGAAATGTTGTGTTCCTTGTGTTCCCAACATCCAATTGTTTGTGTTTCCCTCCCATGATGCTCTGTTCGGAGACACAACAAAAAAACGACACAATTCATCAGAAGGTTTTAAATATGCCCCAAATGTTGACGAACGTTAAATAACAAGATACAAGTCAAACAGACGAATATAAAAGAAGTATCTTGAGACTTACAATAAATATATTACAGCCATTGGATGCCGCTCAAGTTGTGACGTGACATCCTCAGTTGGTTTGCCGGTGACTGTCACACAGCAGCTAGGACCGAGGTTCGAATCTGACCAACGTACCGGGAGGGTGTTCCTACATATTTTCATCTCAGATGTAAGGTGGATTACTTTCATCTCGTTTGCTCTACTCTAGTACATTGGTAGTGGGTTGTTTTTGTTACCAGGTCTAGACGAGAAAATGGCGACCTTTGCTCCGACAAAGGTGACCTGGCGGTCTAGGGGGTAAGGTGTCAGACTTCTGTGCTGGCGGCCGGGGCTCAATCCTCGGTCCCGGCACAGATTTATCTGATTACCAAACCCTTCCTTCACCTCTGACAAGACATCTTGTGGATGGTTAGAATGCCAGGCCTCCACCGTGGTTCGGATTCCACGTTAAACTGTAGGTCCTCCATTTCATCTCACAATCACCCTACCATTACACATTAGCGTAAGTGCGTACAACCCGAACGGGTAGTAAGACGCGGTGATAATAATAATAATAATAATAATAATGCTCCGATAATGGTCAGTGAATATAGGCGAGGAGGGAGGGGTTGTAATATTACAGTCCAATATTCATAGGAACAGCCTTATATGGCGGCTAGAAACTATACCAGATCTAATTGCATGTATTCATACGTCAAGTCATGCGATATGACACTTACTTTGATAGATAATACAGTAACATGTTGTCAAAGTTGACCGTGAACAAATACTGTATGTTTGTATTTTCTAAAAGACTCTTCTTATAAAAATTGGACTGTAATATGGTAAGAAAATACGTAACTAAGAGTCGAACCCGGCATTCATATATTTGTTATCGTTTTACTCCACATCCGGGTTGTTCGCAGTTTGAGCCTCTTTGGTCACTCTCGCAATAGACTGGAGGGTCGGGGTTCTAATCCCAGTCGGGTGTTAAAAAGAAAATCTCTCCCTTCGAGCAAATGAGGAAACATTTCTCCAAACGTCTACTTTCCTTATCCCGGATCATTAGTTTAATTGATATAATTTAGGCCTACACATAACGCCTTTTAATTAAGCCAATGGGGTAGGTAGAAGTTTAGAAGAACTGTACACGCATTTGTGTTGAGGGAGAGCGGGATTTTTTTAATCACCCTACATCCGACCGTGAATAGAACCACCGACCTGGGTGCTCGCCTCAGGACCTGTTGTTTGTGGGTTCAAACCCGGCTGGGGTCGACGGATTTTTCTTGAGTGACAAAAAAAGGTAGCACAACTTCCTTCGGAGGGGAAGTAAAGCCGTCGGTTCCGTGTAGAGTGTGAAATGTAAAATAATCCTGTAAGGTAAGTGTAAATACCTTTCCCGGCAATATTGGTAGGCCCTTTCACTCTCGCTCAGAGAAGTTACGTTGGGCTGATATAATTGGTCGGTTGAGAAAGTCCATTGGTCGGATACAGCTGTTGTTCGAAGGTCCGGGAGAGGCTCTACCTGCGGTCCTGGGAGCACGGTCTGGTCAGTGGAGAGTTATTGTCTTGGACCATCACTGATGGGGAGGTAGGGGTTTGAGTCTCGCCTAGATGCACTTGGGGCGGGCCATTTTCACCGAACCTCGAACCAATATGACGCGGATTGATTCCCTTTAATGTGCCCTTATGTTCCCTAAAAACACCCTCGGTACATCCGACCGTGATTCGAACCCTGATCTCACCGTCACCAGCTATTGGGTCCAAAGCGAGAGAGACTGTCGGATGAAAGTCGTGAGTACAGCTCATCGTCTGTGAATGTGTCATCACTTGCATCACACGTGACAGGTGACAGGTGACACGTGACCCCGTCTTGTCGAGGTGAGACCTGTCCAGGCTTTATGAAGAGACCGGGTCTCTCTGACGACACCGACCGTCCAAATATGGGGACACTAACATGAACAAGAGCCGGCCAGTTATGGAACTAACGAGCTCATCAACCAACAAACTGTTTAAAATGTTCCAAGATGGGGGGAAGAATCTAGTCAAAAGCTTCTTCAGGAGTTAAGACCCTCAGGAAAACAAAAAACTCCGCTCCGTGGCTAGTCTTGTTTCGTCCGAGAGGGGTTGAACAAGAGGAACATACTTGGCTACCCCCTCCCCACCCCGCCNCCATTCCTGCCCTCGCCCACTCAGCCCAATGAATAAAGTTTATTAACTAAAGAGCAATCCCAACCTATGGGTTTCACTCCACGGGATTTTGTATTGAGTAAAAGGGATTACTTGAGCTTAGCGCTTTTTAAATTATTATCATCACCGCGTCTTACTACACGTTCGGGTTATACGCACTTACGCTAATGTGTAATGGTAGGGTGATTGTGAGATGAAATGGAGGACCTGCAGTTTAACGTGGGATCCGAACCACGGTGGGAGGCCTGGCATTCCCCACATTCACAAGACGCTTTTTAAAGATGGCGTTGTTGTATTTAGGTTCTTTTAAATAATTGTATGGTGCCGTCCCCGGGGCTGTAACATACAGCTGGTCTGAATGAGATCAGATGAGGAATATATAGTTTAGAGGAAATGTATTCTGAATACTCGCGTGGAGGGAGAGTGGAGAACAGTTTAAAGAGGAGGAATATGCGTCGCCGGCAAACCAGACTAGACGGACATTCGCTTCGACTGCGCACGCCTTGTTCTTTCCTTGTACCTATATTCCATTCACGGTAGGAATTACTCTCTGAAGGGTCTTTTTTCCTACCAATATCCTACTATATAGTAGATTTATGGTAGGGAAAAAGGCCTTTCAGAAGTCAAATCCTACGGTGAATGGAATATATGACTCAACTTTAACCTAAAACAGCACAACTGGAAGATAAAATCGACACGCAGAAGCAGCGTGGTGCAAGTGGTCGAACCGAGTAGGTATAAAACGGATAATTAAATGTAAAATAATATACATTTTTCGTGGTTTTGATTTTTTATTTAAAAAAAAGTTGTGAACCGATTTCAATCGACCAAGGCTCATTTTTTCGTCTTTTTAAGCGCTATCACTAGCTACTTTTTGTTTTAAAAAAATGGCATAACTTAAATGTGAAAATACCCGTTCTGGTCTTGTACAGCTCCCCTTGGACCATCTCATCGACAAGTTCAGGTATAGGAGGGTCAAGACATCGACACCACACCGATACATCCACGTGTGTGTGTGTGTGTGTGTTATATCACATGCAGGGGTCTGGAATTATCACTTTGTACCTCTTGTGCACCTCAAAGCCGGAATTAGCTGGTCGGGGCAGTATAACTTATACACAATTTGATAGCCACCAAGAACACAATAACACAAATTGGCTGTCAAGGTAATTCCATGACCAGATACACCTAATACACAATTGGTTGTAGAACTTTGGTTTTGTTTCTTGTCTTGATCGTTAAATTAACTAAATACAAAGAGTAATCTACAGAATACATTTTAATATCAGAGAAACTGTAATGTGTTTCTTTATCAAATAAAACTTTCACATGGGTAACGTTTTAAAATCTTGATTTGATTTTATCCAATATTTACATAACAAATATTCGTACAAATACATTAATTCTCCCAATAAAAGGTACCGTAGCTTAAAATACAGAGTAGACAGGGAAATAATTAAATAGAATCCTATTACATTTTTGTGAAAATATGTAACTTTAAACCCGCTTCGGTGGCTTCATAGTTTAAGGCGTAACTCTCGCCATAGATTGGGCTGTTGATTATGGATGGATCAGGGCTCCCATCGGGTGTACTGAGGGCGGTTTTCTTTAATGGTTTCCCACTCTCTCTCTAAGCAAATTCGGGCGCTTTTTTCTCTAAATTTACCTTCCACACCTTCTTAGTCAAACACCAGGGTGCGAACCTTAGTCGTAATTTTAAATATCAAATATAGCTTTAGAACGTGAGACCACTGGGAGGTGCGTCATTTAACTCCACTGACAATTTGTTGTTTTAGCACCGCGTCTTACTACCCGTTCGGGTTAGAAGCCTATGTACTAATTAAACTACTGAGCTATGGAAAGCACTCTCGGTGCACCTAACCAGTTTCTAACCACGATCTTCGAGGCCAGTATAACACGTGAATAGCGCGTTATACCCCGCAGACACCGAAACAGATCAATAAATTTCAAACGTTAAATTGTAATGGTATCGAATTATAAATCTCAATAGTTTATTATTCACATCTGTATTAAAAATTACGATATTTCAAATGAGAGCGGGTAGTAAGATTTATTTATATTAAGTTGTTAAGTTGCCAGGTATGGCGACATCCTCCTATGTCTATGTTTAAAAGACAACGCAGTTTTGTGAAGAGAAACCCACCTGGAAGACCACACCTTTTTATTTTAGGAAGCTTCGAGAAGGAAATGTCGCTTGATAAAAAATAAAGGATTTTGTTTTTGTTTGTTATCATTAACCTTTATCTTACCCGCTTCGGTGGCCACATAGTCTAAGGCGTCACTCTCGGAATATAGGATACATGATTGCCGACAACGGGAGGATTGGGTTTCGACTCCCGGTCGAGTGTACGGACGGTGTTTTTTTAATCCAAATTGGTTTTCAGTGTCCCTTCACGAAAATACGAGTACACTTCCTCTAAACTTGACCTTCCTCGCCCCTGACACGTTTATCAAATTAGAACATAGCTCTACTGGGTAGTAAGACGCCGTGACAAAACAAACTATTATCAAATCACGGCCGGAACAAATGTCGAATGTGTCGGCCCTGTTTCTTTACTGGTTATTGCGTCATACTTTACATCATTATTTCAGTATAGATTTACCTACTGAATTAAGTACGAGAACCTCTCCAGCGTGTAAGTAACAAAGCTAAGGGTACAAAATCTACATATTTGTACCCAAAATGGTCGGAACCGTCGGTTTTAAACGATCGGAAAAATCCCACCCTGTAAAAAAAAAACGTGATCCCGTAGAATTTTTATCGAGATATTTGATTCAAGTTAATTAAAATCTCGTTAGATTTGAAATTGCCGATGCGGATTCAGATATATAGGTGTACCCCCCCCCCCCCCCCCCCCCGAAAAANCCCCCCCCCCCCCCACCGCCACCACATTTTATTGCGTTTCAGGGACATGTCAACAGGCAAACGTATCACGACAGCGGCAATAAAAACACACACAACCAATAGCACTATAAAAACAAACACACCTGAACATGCAAATGAGAGCAGCGTTCCCCCAGGGGCAAGGGTTGGAACTAAAAAAAAGAGCGAGGCACGTTTGGCTTTTAATTATAGACTTTAAAACAAGCGGGCGTTTCTCGTTTAAACTCAACTGGTCAGTTCAGATTTGTATTAAGGATTTTAATATTTGGAAGCAATCATATTTATTTTTTAATCCGAAGTTGTGATTTGATAAAACAATATGTCGTGTATACCGTGGCCTACAATTGTTCGCAGATGCTGGTGAGAGACAAAACTACTCTCTCAGTAAGATTTAAATTCAATTAACATATAAAAAAAAGTGTAGCTCGGTTCAGTGCCAAATTATGTCTCCTAGCCAAGTAAAAAGTGAAATGTCCCATTTGACTCCTTTTAACTAATTAGTGGATCCTAAATAACTCGAAGACTAGGAAAAACTCGACTAGGTTTATTTGTTTATAGATATGACTCGCTGAGTGCCAAACTATATCACATAGCCAAGTGTCCAATTTGACTCCCCCTCCCACCCATTTAGTGGATCATTAATATTTTAAGGAATATTAAAAATCCAAGTGAAGAAAATGTGGGGATATGGGATGTTTACCACCTATAGGCCCTATTCGCTCGGTATGGACATTATTTGCCACTTTAAAATGTTTTATAATATTGATTAAGTAATTTAGCACCGCGTCTTACAACCTGTTGGGGCTTAAGAGCCCATTTCAGAGCGATGTATTTGCTGGTTTGCATGACCAACTTACGTAACCTACACAGCCTCGTAAATACATCGCAGGAACAAGGGACTTGTTTTATTTTGTAAGGGAAGGATGTAAAAATTAGACCTGCATCTAACATTTTTTGTTTTTTACTTACTTTAGGTTTTATAATTTGTGAAAAATTTGCTAAAATTGAATATTTCTGACACAGCCTAAAAATTGTAATAACGCAGCGTTTTGACTTTTTATAAGAGGAGTTCTGACTTTTTGTAAAAGGAGGTCAAACTTTTAAATTCTTAAAGACCAATTTACTATAAAAATATGTATAAACCAAGCCTTAATTATCGAGTAATTTTGTATCTATTATAGGCTGTAACGCTAAAATCTCTAGTAGGGCTATCTCTGGACGGAACACTGAACTATAGAGAGGTGGAGCCAAGAGTTGGTTAAGCCACTCCCACCTGTTACATCACTTCGGCTGACACACAAGACATTCCCACACCAGTCATCACTAAACAAAACAAGCACCAACAAAAGGGTGTTTAATTAATTTTGTACTTTTAAATAATCCGGAGATTAATTATTGTTTATAATGTATTTTACAAACATAAGTTGACGTGGAACTGTACTACCATTCGCTTATATAAAGTATGGGTGCTAAGTATAGAAAAAAAAAGAATTGATACCCACTTCAGTGGTAGAACGGTCTAAGGTGTCACTCTCGTGTTAAAATGGCCTGCTGCTAGCGGAGAAATAGAGGTTCGAATACCAGTCGTGTCTATCGAGGGTGGATTTTCCTATTTAAAAAAATCCCACTATCCCTCTACGCGAATGCGGGTAGACTACCTATAAATGTATTCCTTTCTCATCCCTACCCCATTAGAATAATTATCATCTATGTGTATAACCTGAACAGGTAGTAAGACGCGGCGATAAAAAGTAAAATAAATTAGGGGTTTAACTAACTATACTTAAAAATATTAGACCTAGTAAATCCCTAATACTGCTTGAGCCCAGGTACATAAAGGGAGTTATTGGTTCAAATAATCGGTCACGTGTAGAATCCTTACCAATTTATTATTATTATTATCCCCGCGTCTTACTACCCGTTCGGGTTATACGCACTTACGCTAATGTGTAATGGTAGGTTGATTGTGAGATGAAATGGAGGATCATTCACAAGATGTCTTGTCAGAGGTGAAGGAAGGGTTTGGCAATCAGATAAATCTGTGCCGGGACCGTGGATTGAACCCCGCACCCCTAGCACAGAAGTCCAACAACTCACCCCTAGACCACCAGGTCACCCGTAACTCAAGTTAGCCTGCAATATTGCTGAAAGCTAATATAATACAAATAGCGCTTTGAAAAATTGCTATATGGCCGTTATCGGCCGCTTCCAAGCACTTTTTCGGGAACATCTGTTTTTACATACTCGCCATTTCTGAAAGATTTTTTTATAATTATTTTTGCACGAAATTCTTATTTTAGTTAGGCACAAAAACGAGCTACAATTTAAGCACCGAAATAAGTTCCTACGACCTTTACAACCCCTGTAATTAAATGTAAAATAATATGCATTTTTCGTGGTTTTGATTTTTTATTTTAAAAAATTGTGAACCGATTCCAATCGACCAAGGCTAATTTTTTTCGTCTTTTTAAGCGCTATCACGAGCTACTTTTTGTTTTTAAAAAAATGTTCATAACTTAAATGTGAAAATACTCGTTTCCGGCACTTTTATTAATTTTTTTTTTAACGTAAAAGCTACAAGCCGATTTAGTCCAAAGTATATACATTCAATTTTTACGTTTTTTCTTCTAATTATCACGTTGAGCAAGTGTATGGTAAATCTATTTTAAGAAAAAAACTATCTTACATGGACAACTATATATACACGTCCAACGATAGCCAGGTCCACTCAGTTCTTGGTTCTCGACCAGTGAGACCGGGCCTCCTCCAACGTAGCCGGCCGCGCGATCTCTCCCCCTGAGTGTGGTACCAAGCAACCCGGCCCGCGACAATGGCCAGCGTTGCAACAAGCGTGGTTTGATGGGCCAGCGTTGCAATAAGCGTGGTTAGACGGGCCAGCGTTGCAACAAGCGTGGTTTGATGGGCCAGCGTTGCAACAAGTGTGGTTTGACGGGCCAGCGTTGCAACAAGCGTGGTT
>CABFOW010005347.1:14119-43748 GCA_902141385.1 Timema californicum | reverse complement strand
TACCTACACTTTAAGGCCCGTTGACACGGTGTTAGTGGATAATGCAAGTTTAGTGGTATTAGCTTACTAACATGTTAGTTGTGTTTACACGCATTTTTAACTTGTATTAGTATCGCTTCTAAAAACATGGCTGAAAATGAAGTGATGCTAATTGATTTCTCTATTGGTGGAATTTTTTTCTTATCAGTGCGTCTCATTTCTTGTTCGGGTTATTTATACTTGTATATTAATTATGCTTATGTGCTAAGATCTAGAAAAGGTGAAAATAGAATTAGAATGGGCGGCCAAATAAATTACAATTTTTCATTAAAGGAGGCACATTTCTAATATTTATGTAGGCTTAACATTTTATTTTGGAAACTTCTATAGAATATGTACACCTGATACAAATTTATAATATTCTCTAGTGCAATATCCCTCGCATTCTTATCTTTAGAAATTCGGTGCTTAAAATTGTATAAAAACTCATTCTTTTCATAACATTCCACAAATAAGTGTTCCCCGCAAAACCCATTCTATATTTGCCGCCAATTTGAATTGTCTTACTTGCATTAGTAAAGTTGGAAGGTTGACCAACTTTTTCACTTGCAAGTAGACTTGCTTGTTAGTAGCTTGCTTGTCTGTTTACACGGTGCAAGCTGTGCGCGCGCAGAAAAATTAGTCTACTTGCATTAGTCAACTAACACCGTGTCGACGGGCCTCTATTCGGGTACGGTCGAACTGGTCCGACGGTCAAGACATTCTAAAAGGTATTTTTGAGCCCATACCGAAGGGTCTTGTTGAACTGGTCCAGACAATTGATAAACCCAGCTACTCATTCTGTGCTAAAGCAATACTTTATTTTTTATCTCCTGTAATTCAGATTTAATTCATACCTAACCAAATCTAACTTAACCTAAACTAACCTAGCCTAACCTAACCTAACCTGCTAAGTACAGCATTCCCTCCTCTCCCACACCTTTGCAATAACCATCGGACCAGTTCGACAGTGACCCTTGCAATCCCTCGCTCTGGCCATCGAACCAGTTCGGCCTTAATAATGGGGTGGTCCTTAAACCATCGGACCAGTTCGATAACACCCCTTTATTCCCATTTTAAGTCATGTGATCTGCCGCTGTCACTTTTGATAGATACTATCGATAACTATAAAATAAAAATAAAATAAATTGTAAAATGCTATCAATTTTTAATGTTTTAAATAGATAGCTAATAGTTGAAAGACACTAACTAGCAACTCCCTTATCTATCTTTAAAAAAAACAGTAAAATATAGAAGCGCTTAAGTAAACTAAGATAATGTGATACGTACACGCAAGATTTATTGAACACTTAAAACCTCAAATAAAGTAACAATCTCGCAATGAACTTTATTTCCCAGCGATGATAAGGAAGTTGAGGTTCAAATCCCAGCTGCGGGAAATGGAGATGGTTTTCCATATGGTTTCTTCATACTCTCTCCATACTAATGGTGATGACATTCCTCTAAATTATCCACCCAATCCCTTTCTCATTAATTAAGCTGTTAAATAATAAAATTCGTGTTTTAAACGCATGGTCTAAAGAAATTAATACAAAACGAACAAAGAAAGTAAGGTCTTCCAAGTCAATCTATTTTGAACTGTTTTAACTGGCTTGAGCTTAATTGTATATACACCTCGGCTCGTACGAGTAGATATTTGTTTTAAACAAGCCAATAGCATCTATTCTACCGCCTCTGTGGTCTAGTGGTCATAGTTACTAGCTACATATCTAAAGGTCTCGGGCTAGATCTCCAGGGCTTCAAAAATGTATCTGAGAAGCAGTGGATCTAGAATGTAGTCAAACTAAGCCTCAAGAGGTCAAATGAGGAGCTACTTGAATAAAATAGTAGCAGCTCTGGTTTAGAAAACTGAGATTAAAGGTTTGGGGCCGTGTAGTGCTGACTAATTGACAGCCTCGATCCTCAGATGTTGGTACTATCATCTTCAAAGGGGGCTGCCGCTTGGTCAATATAGCTCACTTGCGGGCTAAAGCCATGTAGAGTAGCATTGGTTGAGAACGTCAGGGTGGTGACCCAGCACCTATGAGAGAAACTGCAGTCTAATTAGCATAAAAACTTAGACAGCTAGAAAAAATGTACTAGATATACGTATACGTATTCATACGTAAGGTAATGTGATTAGCAGATGTACCGTTTGATTGATATCATCAATAGATCTACTTATAGAGTCACTTATAAAGTAACACTAATAATAAAATAAAATGAGAGCATTTTTTTTTCGCAGAAAGGGGTTTTAAATTAAAGCTTGTATACAAAAATAGTCAAATTTTCATATTTATAAGTTTGTCCTTCTATCCTATTAGTATATATCTAGAAGCAAAGGTGGAGTTCATATTATTAGGTATAAGTTAAGATAATTTAAAGGTCGTGTGTTGATATAATTTGGGTGTTTAGAAAGTTCTTGTTAAATACCTAGTAAAAATATTATACTAAATATAAATCACCCACGATCGCAAGTTAGGTGAACTCTCGGGTAAAGTCGATTTAACTTTAGCCTTTTCCGAAAGTGATAAAGTTATCACAAATGTTTTTGTATTATTCAAACTTGTAAATGAGACATTTCAATTTCACAAATTAAAGTCCAATTTCTTCTCTATCGCACCATTTGCTAGCATCATAATGTGTCTTCTATCTTCTATAATAATAAAATTAAAAATGTTGTGAGTCTGTTATGTGCTCTGCGCGATAAGTATCCACCTCACGTGAAGGGTTGAAATTTATTATCTCCTATGCATCAACATGTACGCCGTAAGCCCAGATTTTTAAAATTTTGAATATAATTTTTTTAATTAATTAAAATTTGAAAGAATAAAGAAATATTAACGCTGCAAGAAAGTCTCAGTCCCACATCTAATACAAAGTAAAATGCAATTTGGTGGCCATGGAAGTGTGATGGCCATAGAGGTTAGGCTGCCATGGAGAGTAAACAAGATGAGTTTGGTATCTACAATAAAACGGTTCTTCTCAAATTGTTATGTTATATTAATTTGTTAAATGTTGTGATTTATTTCTAATATCTTTAATAATATGCTAATACTTTTTACCTGTAATTATTATTACGCCTTTATACTCTTTACCTTTTTACCCTTTTACCATTTTACCCTTAAGCCTTTTTACCCTTTACCTTCTTTATTCTTTACCCTTATTACTCTCTACCATTTTTACTCTTTTTAAATTTTACCTTTTCACCCTTCTACCATACAACATGTATACCCTTCACTTGCTATACCCTGTTTAACCTTTTTGCCCTTCCTCAACTTTTTAAACATGTTATTATTTTTATCCTAAAATATTTATCCAGGGTTAAGCTAGATGATTGATGTAAAATGGAGTAAAAAGGGGGGGGGGGGAAATGCCAAATATTATAAAAATTGTAAGAGGGAATCTAATCAAAATGTAAAAAATTGCAAAATTTGTCAAATATGCCAAAATGTTATAAAAATGAGAAATGGCACATTTGAGCAAATATTTCAAAAAGGGTCGAAATGGTAAAAAGGGCAATAAGGAATTTATGAAAATTAATAGGTATAAAGGTTAAGAGTTAAAATAAATAAAAAGGTGAAAAGATTAAAATCTGTAGAAAGGTTAAAAGAATAACGGAGTGAAAAAAAGCGTAAGCTCGGTGAAATGTGTAAGGAGGGTAAAAATTACCAAAATTGTTGAAAAGAGTAAAGTGGATAAATTTGGTAAAAGAATTCTAAAATACATTCGATTGGATTTAATTACAAACTTTTAACAACCTTCTATCCAAAATATGACACTCTTACTTATTTTATACTCGCACCAACAGGCAAGGATTCAAAGTATTTTGTATAGGGAACACATAACTTAATCTTCAAAAGAAATATCAGTTTTTAGAAGACGTTCAGGTAGTTTTATCTATTTTGACATCGTGTATTAGTCAACATACTTTCGAGTTTTTTTATTGCAATCTAAACCAATAAAGGATTGATATTTAAACGTAAATTAAGATTGGTTTCTTTTCCCTGTTGTTTATTTTATATACTAAAAATAACATAACTACTTTATAGACTCCCTGTGCAAAATATTGATACACAAGCTAGTACATTATATTTAAATGTATTTTTTATATATATATGTGTGTGTGTGTGTGTGTGTGTGTGAATTATATACGTAGCATGTTATACCTGATGTTTAGCACTTATAGTTGAAATACCATAAATATAATTAACACGATGAATATAAGAGTTAATATATTCTAATAGTGTTTGGCAGGTATTAACTCCCGGTGGATTCATGTTGCTGGGACACACCCAAACTTAGAGAAAACTGCCCCAGATGACTATGCCGGAACCATCAGCAGAACTACCTCCAACCAGCAGGCCCCGCTTTAAAGAAATGGCAGATAAATTTTTCTCTGGGCGCCACACCATCAACAAGCGCTAGTGGTCTTTAGCGCAATTCCGCAACTTAATTCCCTTCCCCCTTAGATGTCCAGATGCAAACCGTCCCCAAATTCGTCAGTTCTGTTACTATATAAGCGTCATACCTCAATTCACACACACACACACACATATATATATATATATATATATACATAATTAATAGAAAGAATATATATATTTTCTATTTAATTAATTAGACGGAGGAAGAACTAGGACGCAACTCTAAATCGTCGAAGAAACTAATGGTGCCTACGATGTGTCAGGCGTTGGTCTCTCCACCTCGTCGAAGATGAAAACTCATCTGGCACTTTAAGTGTTTATAAGTTAGAATATAGTTTAGATTTGTAACACCTCTTTAACTATATTCATCAGACATAGTTCGTGTCAGAGTATCTGACTTTCTATGTCCATCTGATATAAGTTTTTGTGTCAGGTTGTCTGACTTTATTTGCTATGCCCATAAGGCATAGATAGTCTTGAATGTTAGTCTTAACGCTCTTTTTCTATGTCCATTAGAAACAGTTTTTTGTTTGTCAAAGTTCAGACTTATTTTCCTATGGCCATATGGCGTAGTTTAGAATGAAGGGTGTGCTCTATTTATCATGGTCCAGACGACTTTTTAACTATGTCA
The DNA here is from genome assembly GCA_902141385.1 of Timema californicum. NCBI lineage: Eukaryota > Metazoa > Arthropoda > Insecta > Phasmatodea > Timematidae > Timema > Timema californicum. Next base: position 38,672 of record CABFOW010005347.1, on the reverse strand, counting down.
GTGTGTCTGACTTCTTTTTATAAGTATTTAGCACACAGTTTTATATATTACGGAATAAAAATGACTCCCTAAACGGTATGACCATGTTTAGGATATCTTTATGGTGGGAATCAGGTTATCTAACGTATTCTTCAATGACCTAGTTGGGTCAGTGACAGATAGTAGTCTCTATTATTTCCTTTTTGGTGTATCTATTTGCGTTACGCAACCTGTGGGAGCAATACTAGTTCGTAGTAGTGGCCCGCGGGGATATTACTTTGTATCCGACCCCTTCAGGCGTCGTTTGTATTAAGTAAAACTAATATTGTTTGTACTATTTTGTAATATGCTAGTTCCTCTTCAAGGAGATTATTCTTAGTTTTTCGTAACTCTAAATGGAGTTAACTCAAGCTAGCTAGCTTATGTAACTTCATTCATAGTAACTCTATAAAATTAGGATTAAACACACCTTGTTTTCGTTTACTATAATTGCAACTCCCGCCGCTTACTATACTAGGGTGAGGATGACTGGAAAATCAGGCGATAATATAGCCTAATTTTAACAACATTTCTTTGTTTTATAATAAAAATGAAATAGTACAAAATGTTATCACATCAACAAAAAATAGAGCGTGAAGAGCGTCTTCTTTTCTAACATAGAAACACATCCGTTCAGAGTATGGAGACCTTAACTTAATGCTCAGCCCCGCAGGGAGATGTAACAAAGGGTAAGAGCAAATGCTAATACGCAAGCGCGATGAACATAATAATAAATATCAAACAACCCAAAATTAAATGACTAATATCAAAGCCGATGGTTCAAGGCTTGAAGATTATTTAATCATTAAAGTGAGCTCTTAATCAGTACATATTTAAAACTCCCGCATTACATATTAGCGATCACTGCAGAAGCTAGGCGTTATAGCGCAAATACCCTCAATAAATATCATAATGTTACTCAAATGTAGCAATAATAACAATCAACAGTGTACCAAGTCCCAACCTATCATTTAAGTGCCCTGCATCCTAATTTATTATATTTATCCAAACGACACTTAATTATAAGCATAATCCATTAATGGTTACAATACGGGTGGTAAGCCCGAGACACAGAATTTTGACTCCGCGCTCTCAATTGTGTATAAATATATCAACATAGCCAATAGGTGCAATTAAATCAGGCTAGAGCCCAAATAAGACGGCAGAAAGGTGACGGCATTTTCAACTACCGCGAGAAGCGCATGGCGTTGCAAAGTTCATTATTCCAATTAGTTAAGCGCTGAACAATAATTTTCAACTACCGCGAGAAGCGCATGGCGTTGCAAAGTCCATTATTCCAATTAGTTAAGCGCTGAACAATAATTTTGACTGGTTTCCCCCCATTACACCGAAAGGGAATTTTGATGCAAAACAATAATCCCAGGCCCTACGTCGCCGTTCTCACCTTAGGTCAGCTGATGGCGTAATAAGTCACCATTGACCACCAGCGTCCCAATATATGTACAAAAATGAATTCACAGAGAGGGGACGGGACGCAAGGAGAGGGAGGGAAGGAGAAGCGATAAACAAGACGACAAGAAGGATCGGGTAACTAGTCGAACTAATCTAGACGCTACGCGTGGTGGAACAAGGAACTATCTTCTTTTGTTTCTGGCCAGTCTCGGGTTTGATCCTTAGTAGCGGTTAGTTGAACGCTCCGCTAGTCTATCAGGCGGTCGGTTGGAGTGAGGAGGTCGGTGATAGTGCTCGTGTGCTGCAGCTCATCAAGGAGGTTTGGTGAGTGTCACCCCATTCGATTTAGCCATAATGCGTAACTCGTTACATCCAACTTGTAACTTGTTACATAATTTCACTATTATTCATGAATAGACCTTTCAGGTCTTAGTCTAGGATTAACTAGGGTGGATTGTCTTTATGTTTTGTTTCTTAACCCTATATTATTATTATTATTTGTTGTATATCTTTGACTGCCGCTAGGTTGAGACAGACACTCCTTCGTAGGAGAATGAGCATTGATCCTTATTTATAGAGTTACTAAAATAAACTATGGGATCAATCTTAATTCTGTTAGTTCCTTATCGACAAGGTGATTATTTCTATTCCTTCATATCAGGAAGTATAAGACAATGATAACTGAATAAAGCTCTCTCTCATAACAATGGACTGTTTGATTTAATTTAATTTAAATCGCTTGTAATTATATTATTCTTGTTTACATTTAAATAAACTTGTTTGTTATACCTGTATATTTCTCTCAAACCTTCATGTTATAATTTTATAATTGTAATCGTCACTTCTTCTACTTGATAATTAATTTTATTAATTCTATTAATTTGAAAAGGTGTTGGTTAAATACCACTAAGCTCATGACAAATATTCAAGAACTATTGATATTTTAATACGTATGAAAATAAACCAGAAGCAACTTGTGAATTGATATTTTATTTACTATGGCCAAAAAAGTTTTTTGTCTTAAAAACAGCACAAATACTGACTTTGACTCACGTTCTCTTCCATGCCACCATAAACACACGATAGAAAAATAATTGTAATCTACTGCCAAGAAACTATCTCACTTGGAAACAGAAGCGATAGCAGCTAATGATCCTCTATATTAGCTTGTGTATTTCCGAATTTACTTACGAATTGACCAGTGGCGGCTTGTGTATAGGCACTGCGGAACTGCAGCACCCTCTATTTCCACTTGATATTATCGATAACATGTAATATAATGAGTCCTTTTTTCTTCAATTCTTTCTTTATTTTTGTAATATAATATATTTATTCCTTAAGCTTAATGTCAGTACTTCAGTATCCATCCCCCAGTTTATGAAAAAGATACAAAAATCTGTGTATGGAACTGTGCGCTTCACAGTGCCAGTGATGTGGTGTTTGACTGTTGTGCGCATGTGCACATAGGAGAGGGGAGGGGAGGAAGACGGGACTTCCAGGTAGAGCGAGATCTGTTGCTCTCGCAGTGCTGGCTATGGCGTGATGGTGGAAGCAAGTTTTTTTAACTCAAAAAATGTTGTGCTTAAAAACCGTGTACTATATTCTTTAATGTGATAAAGTGAAGAAGAGTGTAGAATTAGATTTTCATTCTGCTTCCAGCTATTCTATTTAATTCATTTTTCTAGGTTCTTTTATTTAACAGAAAGACTAAATGAGCTTTCAGTACTTTCAATGGAGAAAAATTTCCTCAATTGTCATCCAGAGATCAAGGAGAAAATTATTTATCTTTTTGCGCAAATTAAAACAAGAATAATGGATTTCATTTTTAAATTAATAGATCGAGCTTGAACTGTAACAATTTAAGTTAAAGTAATTAAAAAATGTTTGTTTTTTTTTGTTAAGATTTTACAAGTTCCTAAATAAATTTTATTTTTATATATTTTTTTTTCCTTTTACACAATTTTAAAACAAAGGCTAAAAATTTCTGAAGCAGCATCCCCACTAATTTTAGCTACATACCACCACTGGAATTGACATATCAAAATGCTAAAAAAAAGTTTATATATCTACTTTCACCTATCCTTATGTCCAGTCATGTTATCTGCAGCCATCACTTATTATTATATATATATATATATATAAGCATCATTAACTATAATATAACACTATAATATTGTCACATTTTTAATCAAAGTTGACCGAAAATATATGTTTGAATTTTCTAAAAGATGGCGTTTCAAAAATGTAAAATCATAAGAAAACCAAGACATGATGTTATTTATCGAAGAATTAGTTGCTATGCACAGAACCTATCACTAAAGCTGGATTAAATAGCCAAGCAATTATATCTGTTAGTTAAAGTTACAACCACATCTAAATAACAAATCATTTAAATTGTATGACACCTGGGTAAGGAAATCGAACCCGGGACCATTATTTTAGTACATAAATTCTCCAAATGCTAAATTATCCAGGAATAGTCCCGTGCCCAGGGTCATTTTTTAGTCATAATTAAAGGCCGAGTCGTTGATGAATGTGCGAGAATCGTCATCTACATATGAATGAGCAATTAAAATCACGATATAAGAGATAGCACAGCCATCTTCGACTCGGGAGGGCTTTAGGCCGCAAATTTATCTAACTGGCTACATTCCTTTGTGACCTTGAGTCACGTAATTCAGATGGTTCATTTATATTACTTTCCAACAATGTTTAAATAAAAACATAAAATAATTGTGCCCCATTTGTATCCAAAGATCACCATTTGTGATAATAAATGTTGCCTGGAATACGGATTTGTACTCGGTGGACCGTACTTTATTTCAATCTCTCATTACGTCCCTTATCTTACCAGAAATATAATTGCAGTATTCGCTTATTCTATGTGGGTGCTAATTAACGCCGAAGCTGCCTCGATTAAGCTTTCATATTTGCGTCTGTAGCTATGATTTTATTATTAGGCTTTATTTGCTCTTTCGTGTGCAAGAAATGAATGGCGTGTGTCATCGAATTACCCGTGTTATGTATGTTTTACCGTGTTTAATGGTCAAACTGGCCGTCCATATGTGTTTTCCACATTTTATATAATATATTTTTACTTTCACACCTCACTACCTGTTCAAACTTTACGCATAGTACTAATTATGCTAGTTAGTTAGAGACGAGAACGGTTGAATTAATAACAATTGTACCCAAATTTGCGGGGAGAAAGAGGAAAACTCACTAAATCTAAGTTGAATTTGAACACTTATCTCCCTGTCATTGGCACTCTAATCAATTGCAAGAGAGATGCCTTAAACCATGTGGTCACCGAAGTGGGTTTCAATTTATTTATTTATTTTCTAATAAGTTGGGTCAATATTAGATATTTTAAATTCGGGTTTATTGAAGTAAGGAAAACCTCTATTTAGAACTAGCAGAAGAACTCACCGTAACTCCTGGCAGAGCTTTTCTTTATGTCAAACAGAAACGAAAATTAATTTCACTTCTTCCGAAACAGTTTTTAATTAATTTAAAAGCATGCAATCCTAATTTTAAAATTCCAGCTTAGAGGTTCACATGTTCTGGCACAGGGGCTATATATATTGCGAAATGATCATGACAGGCAGAAAAACTCTTCATTTTATTATAATAATAGATACTTAATGTTTATATTACTTTAAGGAGCTTCATGCCATTGTTCAGGCCATTAAGGCTCTTTGGCTTAATTTGTTTCCCTAAAAAAACTCTGGAGACTTTAATGGTTCAAATCCCACTCATCTCAAAGATTTTTTTATATTTCTGTAGCTGAAGGAAATTTATCACGCAGTAAATTGGTTTACAGAACACATGAAAAATGTTTATGCCACTCATTAGTTTATTTTCACTGAGGGAATATCCGAGTGATTAGGAACTTACATAGAGTGTAGCAAATAAATTTTTATGAGCCGAAACTTTCTGCGCACCATTGGCCGGAAAACAGTGGTGGTTCTTTTTCGGGCTTGGGAGAAAGAGGGGTTTGGGGAATCTGGATCGAACATATCTCATATAGATTATATGTAGATTCTGTAAACTCTATACCTAGACTCTGAAATTATATATAAATTGCTACTACACAAACTGCTACTTAATGACATGAGTGTTTAAATCTACAAATAAAAAAATCTATAAATACTCTACATACATTCCAGAAACATATTAACCCACACGGATGCTCACATAGTTCAGGTGTAAGGATTGTAATTAACCGGACTACTATTGATGGCTGTCTTTTTAATCATGGAATTAACACGCAATCTCTAACAAAATCTACGAAAGTTTTAATAACTATTTTAATTTACTATGGTACACCTACTACATATCCAACTCTATATCCAATAGATCCACTACTTTACCATCAGTAAGACCCACTTTTGTGGCCACACGGTCTATGGCGTCACTTTCGCACTATACTGGACTACTGATGATGGGAAAATCGAGGTTCGAATCATGGTCGAGTCTTGTTTTGTTTTTTTCAAAATTTTCTTCTTTTCCTCCACGCAAATGTGGGTATTTTCCTATAAATATAACCTTCTTAATTCCTAAAATCAATATTGTAATGAATGCATAAGCCTACAGCCCAAACGGGTAGCTAGACGTGGTTTTAAAAGATTAAATAAAATCATCATTCCTACCAGGAATTAAACCAGAGGTCCCGAGGAGTTGTGCTCGATTACTCTAAACACAAAATCACAGGAAGAGGTTATTTTTGATTCAAAGTAGAACTAAATAAATTTCAGAATTTGTGAAATAATATATTTATCGACAGATTTATAGCTTATGGCAGGTCTTTTTAAGACCAAATCATCTTTGCGATCGAAAAAATAACGGGGAAAGAATATTTAGTGTTTTGGATTGAAATTATTTGGTTTAAATATCTCGTCAAGCAAAAACTTAAGATTGAGGGTTGAACTTTATTAATTCATTAAGATGCACATGTATGGAACGCAAGGAAAGGATGGTGTTTTTGCAGTTTTTATGACAAAAAATGTTTACTGGAATAAATAGAATATTTCTCCAGTAGAAATAGTGTAATTTTCTTCGCATTGTGATATCAACATCTGTTGAATATCTGTCATGAAAATAGCGACATTAACTGACAAACATTTTAAATTAAGAGAAAAAGTTAACATTAAATTCCAGGACAAACTTGAAAAATATTAAAGAACTGTTTATGTCACCATGATAAGAAAATTAAACTAATGTTTGAACTGAAGCAAGATTTTATTTATTTTAAACAAAAAAATAACTTGCTATAGAAACTGCATAGACACTGACCTTTTCTCTCGTCCCCTACATCCCCACCTTACTCCTCGAGGCCAGAGTTGGGCACGGGCCCTTGCTTAAAACATTACAAATAGAATATTTATTATTATTTATTATTATTATTTTATGATTAGTTTGGTTATTTTTATTTCTTAAATTGTATTATTCGATATCAGTAATGGTTGTTAGAAACTTATAAAACACAACCTAAAAATAATTCGTTGGTAAAAAAAAAATGAAACACTTTGTCCAAAGCTAAAACATCGCCAGTGTACTATAGTCCAATTTTCATAGGAAAAACATTATCTGACTGCTATTAAAGTTTTCATAATTATTGTATTATATTCATAATATCGTCAATTGTCAATTTTGATATAGTATCAATGCCTATCAACTTGAAATGGCATAAGATGAAATTTTAATCACGTTGGCATTTTTAATAAAATCATGAAATTAAATTTCCTGTCACAATCTTTGTGAGCAAAGTTCTTCGTGCAGATTTAATTTTTTAACTTATATAATCTGCTTTAAATTATCTTAAACACACAAGAAGTGATATGATTACTAAATAATGCAAAAAATGACAACGAAAGGTGGCTCAAAGATATGGATGGGTACTCTTTCTTCCTCTTTTTATTCTTCTTTATGCTGGTGTCATAAATATGTATGTGAGTCATGAAATAATCATGAAAAATTATTAAACATGATTACATAGTTTGGTAAAATAAAATGCCATAAGTTTTGTCCGCAAAAAAATAGAGCAACATTTTCTAAAATGTCCTTCCTTCCAGAGTCATAATATAAATTTGAAAAGCATCCAGCTCTGTGTGCCAAATTTACATATTTCGCCCTCCCTTAAATACTAGTATTAATTAATTCCTCAACATAAGATCGCTACCCACAATCCCTTCTGCCATTCTTTCTTCATGGGTAGCTCTCATCAGACCAAAATAATTCTGATTACGCTGTTAAGTGGTATTATTATTACTATTATTATTCAAACATCTTGATTAAATGAATGACCAGTCAAGATTGAAAGATATTTGTTTTAGAATGGATGGTAGGATTACTGTTAGGCCATTTTGTTGGAATATAAGCTAGTACTTTTACCGTAGCCCAGGAAACGCCTGAATGTACTAATCGTACATCCTTTCCGTGGAAGCTCTTTTCATGCCCCGATGATATGCTGTTGAATATAAAGGTGTGGAACCAGTGGAAATTCTTAACCTGGCTTATGATTAACTAGCCATATTCTGGTGAGTGTATACAAAGTTCCCCTTTCGGGAGAAACCCCATGGCACCAGATAGGATTCAAACCGAGGAACCCTACATCGGTAGCCAGGTGTACTGACCACAATACCACGGAGAAAGTTTTAGTTCTTTTTTTTTAATCAACTTATTTGACAGTTTTTCTACTCAGTGTAAGGAATTAAAGGTAATTTTGTTTTTATTACGTCTCGAATAAAATAGGACACCAATTAGTTCCTAAACGAGACTTTGAAATGAAAATTGGAGGTATAAAAAAATTTCTTCCTCTCACACTTTTCCCCTATCCCTGTTTTTTTAATTGCGTTAAACATTTAACCCCCCTCACCCTTCTTAACATTAAACCCCCTTACGCTTCTTAACATTTAACCCCCCTTACACCGCTAAGCCATAGACCTTTTCACACCTCCCTTAATTCTATGAACCTGTGTACACGCCGTACCTCCATAGTCAGAATTCCATTTGCCGGTGTACCACAATGTTCATCCACCATATTCTCTTTTTCTCTCCGAATTGGTTTTCTTCTTTTTGTCTTACTTAAGTCTCAGCTTCAACGAGCCCACCTCCCCACACGGATATCTCTAGGTAAGCTCCTGACAAATTAAATCTGTCGAAAGGATGGAAAGTGCTCAGAATTCTGGAGGTATATAATGGTGCTGAGGAAGAGTGAGGAGGGAGAGAAAGGGCATATTAATCCGCGGTCAGCAGCGCCCGCCCGGACGCCACGGAGATGAAAGGGGTCATTAGGAGCCTCTCCGCGCGAGCACACACACACACGAGATGATGCGGGTAGGTTTACATCTACTACTGGCCCGAGGGTTAGGTGAAAGAACTCTACCTTGTATTCGTATTTAGCTAGTTTAAATATGGATTAAATAGCCAAGCTATTATGTTTCCTATTTACGGTTATATCCGCATTTATATATTCATATTCTTTAAATTGAAAAAAAAAATGACGCCTTGACACGTGAATCAAACCGGGACCATTGGCGTACTAAACCAAAAGTCTTGTGTTTATATCCCGTGTCCAGGTATCGTTTTTCAATTTAAGGAATATAATAGTAGTTTTTATAGTTTATTTAATTAAGGGTATATAACGTACACTTTCTGTGTGAACTGATTATTTAATCACACGACTTGCAAACTTACAGCCATCTCTACTAACTCGCTCATGCGCAGGGGGGGAAAAACCTTAACGTGGGATTTATACTTAGCTAGGTTTTATACAGGATGGGGCAGAAACAATTAGACGATCTATGCTGAGGAAAGTTATGGATACCGGGCTGAGGTTTGTCTGGAGCTCACCTGAGTGATATTATCTTCAAAAAGGGAAAAAGTGAAGCTTGCAGTTTGCAGTTTGCTTTTATTTAGCTAGTGAATATTTACTTTTCAATTAAAGTTTCGGTTTTTAAGTTACTAATTGTCTAGTTTATTCGGCCCTGCCTTGTATTTTATTTTGTTAAAATATGTAAAACGAACTTTCTACATAAACTGTTTATATTATCACACAACTTACAAAATAACAACCTACTATAGTAATTGCACATGGGTCATGAGAAAACTTAATTTTCTATGATGGTTTGTTTTATGTTTTAGATATTTAATGTACAATATCTGTAAATATGTATTATTTCAGCACATGACTTACAAAACTAACAACCATATTCTACAACCTTGCCTATGAGGCTGGGAAAAACTTAATATTTTATTTAGATTTATCTGAATACCAAACCCTTCCTACATCTACTACTGGCCCGAGGGTTAGGTGAAAGAACTCTACCTTGTATTCGTATTTAGCTAGTTTAAATATGGATTAAATAGTCAAGCTATTATATTCCTATTTACTGTTATATCCGCATTTATATATTCATATTCTTTGAATTGAAAAAAAAATAACACCTTGACACGGGAATTGAACCCGGGACCATTGGCGTTCTAAGACAGTCTTGTGTTTATTTCCCGTGTCCAGGTATTATTTTTCAATTTAAGGAGTAAGATAGTAGTTTTTATAGTGTATTTATTTAAGGGTATATAATGTACACTTTCTGTGTGAACCGATTATTTAATCACACGACTTGCAAACTTACGGCCATCTTTACTAACTTGCTCATGCGCAAGGGGGAGGGGGGGACAAAACCTTAACCTAGGATTTGTACTTAGCTAGGTTTTATACAGGATAGGGCAGAAACAATTAGACGATATATGATGAGGAAAGTGATGGATACCGGGCTGAGGTTTGTCTGATTTCCGGTGGAGCGCGCCTGAGTAACATTGTCTTCAAAAAGTGAAAAAGTGAAGTATGCAGTTTGCAGTTTGCTTAACATTCTACATAAACTGACTATATTATCACACAACTTACAAAATAACAACCTACTCTAGTACTTGCACATGGGTCAAGAGAGAAACTTTTTCTTAAATTATCTTTTTTAGGGGTATTTCACTAAGCCCACTTTCGTCTGTGGGCTTCAATAAAGTGAGTTAAACTGTAGAAATTTCTGTTGCAACCCACCTAAAAGTTGAGATTTTATTAAATAATAAATTGAGCTCTAAATACATACAAAATTTTCCATGTTTTGACCTTCATCGTTAAGGTCAAAACACACAAATTAATCTTCTCTGCACAAATGTCCATTGGTTTTAACGGTGTATATATAGAAACAAGCCACAGGTTGAAAATTGGAGTAGATCTAGTTCTTTCTATCTGTATTAGTTTCATCTATTATAATAATAGAGCCCTAGTAAAATGTATCCAACTTGGATAAACAAAAGTATGATTTTCTAAGAAACTGTAGTTTTAGACCTCCAAAAAGAATCAACAAAAGTGATGTTTACTTTTGGTTTTATTTAAACATATTATTCTTTAATTCAATCATAATTATGGTTAAGAATACATATTTATATACTTTATCACACAAAACATTATGCATTTGTCTCACAATAAACAAAGCCATTATTGAATATGCTTACAACATGTGACATGCTATTGGTGGCCATTATTCTGAGTCCCATTTTTCTACCTTCTGCTGGATGGCCCACCGACCACCGACGCAGGCTACTTTCTTCCCTTCCTCGTAGACCTCCACGTTCACCTTCCAGTAATTATTGATGGCGGCGCGTCTCTTGGTCACTTCCATGAGAAATGGGGCGTTTACAATGTGGTACGTACCCTGAGAAGAAAATGAGAGAATTAAAAAATATATCCCAGGGTGGGGGTCGGGGGACAAGGGAGAAAGAACGATAAAAGTGCTCTGACATTAGGTGCATGACCTCACGTGTTATATTATCAGGTCAACTCCATAAAATAAATGAATTCACCTGCCTGGGAGCAACGCTATCACGGTTACTTACATTGGTGGATGTACACTTTCGTTTGCTCTGGAAGATATCAAACTTACCTTGATTGTTTCCACTATGGTACGGTTTCACCAGAGAGTATTGTAACAAGTGGACCAACTTCAGTGGTGGACAGGAGGCACAAAAATTATGGGGAAAAAAGCTCATAAAAACAGTAGTTCTCTTTGAATTTATATCAGATATTTAGTCATATTTTTACTCGAGTAATGTGAAGTTACTTAACATTATAAAAGTGCTCAAAATGGTCACCTTCCGCCTGAATTCAAGAATTGCACTGTATTGTGTTTTCGAACGAGTGTGGCACTCTTACGACACAACAAATGTGGGCTTGCACTCAGGTTGAAGGGGACCATTTTGAGCACTTATAGCACTTACTAGCTTATAAACCTGGTTATTTTCACAAGCCTAATTCGCAAAGACTTAATACGTTCCCGTGCCGAATCATTAAACTAGACAAAGCTCTTATTGACACTATAAATTAAGCTCCTCAGTGTGGAGGTGCGACTTAAGCTATCAGTACAGTAAACATCATACCTCCAGTGAACGTTGTGGTAGCTTTAACCCTAGAATTGTGATCTCATCACGATAAAATGGAATTAAGCTCTAACACTTTGGACCACTATGGATTAAAAATAGATCTTCAAACTTACCTTAGCCTCAAATGGCACACACCCAAATTAATTAGACCACTATGGATTAAAAATATATTACTTAGCTCAAATGGTATACAAACTCATGAATTGACCAAATGGATTCAAAATGGACCTTAAATCGTTAACTACTCTAAAATGGCGTGCACCCAAACTAATTGTACCACTATGGATTCAAAATGGCCACAAATGGCGCGCACGCGCGCGCACACACACGTCAGCGGGTTTTTCCTACGAAAAGGAATATACCTCGTGAGTGAACATGTTGTAGAGGACTCACCGGCTTGATAGGGCATGAGGAGAACACGTTCCAAGGAGGTTGTAGGTTTTCACAGGCGTTCGTCACGTTCCATGTTCCCTGGTTAAAGCACTCGTACGAGTAGTCAGCAAAGTTCTCCTCGCAGTTCCACATGTTCACTTTCAACTGAATCAACAAGACACCAAACTCTCCATAATGTATATATATATATATTTATTTATATACACACACACACACACGCACACATGGCTACTGTGACGAGTTGTTTTATTCCCCCAACTTTATGAATAGAAATATAATAGGTATGCCATTAATAATAATATGCGTGTCTGGGCTACATCCCTCGTGGCCCAGTTTGTGGAAAGATTAGCCAGTACTATCGTACCTTTTCCAGGGACTCAGCCCGCTTGATTGTACTGATCACACATCCTTTCCGTTAGGGCTCTTTCTATCTCTAAATGAGATGAGGTGATTGAGATGGTGAATGTAAGATTGTGGAACAAGTGTAAACCCTTAACCCAACTTGAGGCTACCTAACAAGAACCTGGTAATAATTGGGATAGTTCCCCTTTTGGGGAAATTACCTATGGTAGTAGCTATGAATCAAATTCGGGACCCGTAGGATAGAAACCAGGTGCGCTGACTACTATATAACGGGGTCAGATTTCTTCAGCTGATTTGTTTATTTTAAATTATTTTTAAACATAGTAGTCTCAAAAGTTATTAACCATATTGGCATTTTATAATAACTGTATATATTCGTTTGTAAAGTTAATCATAAAATGTATAATACATTAACCATGCAAAATAATCTAGAATAATACTTTTTGAGATTAATACATGTAGTAAATCCAACTAAACAACCACCGAAATAATATTGTATTTATTTCATCTCCCGAAAAACTATTTTTTGCTATAAACATTTCAAACATTCTGCCTTTAGCTCACATTACCTTCATCTCCCCGAAGAGCGCATATTAATCATGTAGAATGTAGCATGTAGCTAGTTATGTAGAATCAAAACCAAAAAACAATCCTCAATAATTTAAAAAAAAATTGACTGTAAAATTAATAATTGGTTTGAGGGGGGCCAGTTCTATGGAACTATTCAATCTTATCTTAGAACTGCGATAATTGACGGGAAACTTCCTTGAATATTAGATAATTTCACCTTTTTATTACTTTATCCAATAGTGAACCTAAAAGTTAATGTTTCTTAATCCCTTCCTGACATTTAGATAACTTTAAACTTACCCAACATATAAATAACAGACCCCTGCATAAATAACACGGGTTTTCTGTACAACTGCAATGCGTCATATTTCAAATTACTTGAACCGCATCTTATTTTGTGCTACGTGATTTTCGAGCAGAGAATCGAAATATGGTTCTCCCAGACTGATTGGCCAACATAAGTATGCCGTCTAAAGAAGATTATTAAAATAAGTTGTGAAAGAAGGCGTATAGAAAATAATTATCTTTAAAAATACATTAGTGAATGTAGGCCTAGAATATAGTATTAATTTATGTGGTTTGTTGAAGATCTAGAAGAGCTGTAAGGTAAAGGTTAAATGCATTCAAATAATTGATTTATCAAGAAGATGTTTAAACATTTGTTGAAGTAAATCATTGATAAATCATTATTGGGTATCAAAAGAAATGTATATCTTTAAAATACATCAGACCAAACATATATATTTGTATTTTATTTCAATTAATTGTATTTCTAAAGTCAAACTCATTTGATTTCATTCAAATTCTTACATTAAGGTTTCATTATTTATGTAGTTTAATAAATAGACAGGTCAGATTGTTTGTTAGCTATCTAACTCTTGAATAAATTATAAATATATATTTTTTATTTTAAATATTAAGCTTTTTTTTGTCAAACTCGTTTATTTTTAACGTATTTTCTAAACTAGAAAAAAAGGACATATTCTGAGAGGATTTTTTTAAATGTGTCCCTTTTATAGTATACGTGTTTTACAAGTATAGTCAGAAATAATGAATTAATTTAACAGTTAAAAGTGCCAAAAATGCATTTGAATACACAAAATAATGTATATTACGACCTATTCTCTTTAAAGAAACAAAAATGTACCAAAAGGCCCCCATGAACATATGAGTTGAATAAATGAGCCTCTGATTATTTTTTTCAGTGATTGGCCCAATTAATTAAAGCTCTAGCTACTAAAAAATATCAATTTAAATTAAAAACAATCAAGTGACGTTTACAAAACAAAAAATATAAATTAGGTAATAAAAATAGATATATTAAAATAAGTATTTAAATGAATATTTATAGTTCACAATAAATTCGAGCATCCCCTGGAAAACGGTATATTAATACTGACTTATACTTCTACCATTGGGCTACGATTGATGTTATTTAGATGGGCAGTATTTTTATTACTATCATTATTATTATTAATTAATATTTTTTTGTAGAATATTTTTAAGGAAACAAATCTTTTTACTTTTCCAACAGTGATAGTATTTTAAAATTAATATTTTTATTTTATAGATATTGGTAATATATATAATATAATATTCTTTAAAATGATAACTTACGCCTTGAGATGGAGATTGAACCTGGGACCTTTGGCTTAGTACCCCAATGCTCTGACCACTGAGCTAACCACTAATCTCCCGCGCCGTAATTAATACAAGATTAACAGCTCTAGATAGAAGGATGTGTGGAAGGAATATATTAGAATTAATTTTGTAATTGATCAAAAAGGTTTATTCTTGTCGGTATTATTTGCAGTAGCATCAACACGTGGGGCTTAAGGGGGCTAGAGTCCCCCCTATCTTAGTTTGGGGACGCCTCGAGATCCAGGCAGATCCTAAGAGATAATAAAATGGGGGAGGAAGGGTAAGGTATAACCAGTTAAACATTGTGAGTAATAAAAATATCAAGAGCCACACATCCTTGTGTTCATACTCCCTAG
The DNA here is from genome assembly GCA_902141385.1 of Timema californicum. Taxonomy (NCBI): domain Eukaryota; kingdom Metazoa; phylum Arthropoda; class Insecta; order Phasmatodea; family Timematidae; genus Timema; species Timema californicum. The sequence goes on along the minus strand of CABFOW010005347.1, from coordinate 23,478 downwards.
TAGTCATAATTGATGTTCTTGCAGTCTAGGAAGTGTCCTAAGTCCTGAATATTGCGGCAGGTTCCAAATCTTCCAGTTTCACACGTGGTTCTATCAAGGAGTTAAACAGTGGCTAGACATTTAACTATTATAAATAATCGGTGATTTTTGTGACTGTAACCCTATGTGACGGTTAAACCAACTTTAATTTAAGCCTACTTATTTATTTTGTTAGATAATCATATAATAGTAAAAATATAAATTATCAATTTAACAAATACCAATAAAATACCTTGTTTAAAAGCGTCTAGGTGTATACAGGCTAATGGTTACAAAATTATCTTCTGGTGGTTGGTGGAAACCCGCTTTAGACCTCTACCTTGCAATCCTGCTTAAGCTACGTTTTTTTATTCATTGATGTATACTTATAACTTGACCTAATAATTGTTATATAGACGTTAAAATAAATCTTACGTCCATATTCTCTATCTCTCGGTTGACTTGGAAGGCAGCGTTAACGGTTGCAATATTCACAGAGGCCATATCCACCTTCAGTTTACTCAACTGGATGAGTTTCTCTTCAACATCAGCACAAGGTTTATCGATCTGGGTGGTAAGCTGCAAGCATAGCACACCAAGACAATCAAATACTCGTAAAGTGAAAATTAATTCGATTCTATAATTAACCTTAGATGAATATCAAAAAAGTTTTTTAAATTCTTTTAAAATTTTGGAGACCAATTCTCCGACTCCCGATTATACCTTTGAACAAGAGAATAAAAGTGTTAATCCCGTTTTATTTAGTTTTATGGTGAAGGGAGTCCATGGTTAGAATCCCAGCTGGATTTACTGAAGTGTTTTTGTTTAAATTTTACTTATTTACCACACCACACCACCACATCTTGCTAGCCATTCAGGTTAAGCACTAATTACTCTAATTGTAGGAATTAGTAAGGTTGAATTTAGAGAAAGTGAACCTACCTTTTCATGGAGGAAAAATGTAAAATAATTCAGGAACACTCCCTACCCACCCCCAGTTACTCCGACAGAGATTCGAACCTTGATATCCCCATCCTCGGAAGTCTAGCTTAACACAAAGCTACCGTGCTAATTAACTACGCCGCCAAGGTGGGTTTTTTTAAGTTATTTCCTGCTTCCTCTCAACGCAAGTGAGGGTACATATCCTCTATATTTTAAGTTTTCATCCCCACTTCATTCGTTTGGTTATGTGAATAACTTTAACCGTGAATTAAACATTCTTAATATAAAAAAGTATATATAATCATTTATTTTAAATATATATAGTAAATTACACATATAGTTAAAAGTGTACCACTATATAGAAATGTGTTGGTGTCGTATCAATCCTTCACACAAAAACCACTACACTCGATTGTGCTGAAATTACCGAAGGCCATAACTTCGACGTCAGGTAACATATAGGCCAACGCTATTAAAAATTTACGTCCGCCATTTTGTTTCTAGATAGTGACCACAAAACACTACGTTTTAGTTTTTCATCAGCTTCTGCTTATAGAGATTTTGTTGGACCAACTTTAAAAGTTTCCCGCGAAATAGATACTAATTATAAAGCACATTAAGTTCAAAGGACGGATAATTAGCTATTATGTAATAAATGAACATCGATCATAAATGACAACTGTGACAAGTCCTAATTTAAATATTATGTACCTAAACTCAACCCTGTAGGCCCACAAAGTTAACACACCTAACATCACAAAAACCTGCTTTGGTGACTGCAAGCTCTAACGCGCTAATCTCACAGTAGACTAGACTTCTGATAACGGTGAGATTGAGGTTCTAATCTCTGTCGATTGTACTGAGGGTGATATTTTTCAAAATAGTACTTCACTCTCTCTCCACAATAATGCGGGTACACTTTCTAAAAATATGATCACCCTAATCCATAAAACCATTAGCGTAATAATAGACTATCGTATAACTCGAATGGGTAGTAAGACGCGGTGTTAAAAATAAAGATCACAAAGTCTACAATGAGATTCTTCAATTGTGTTTCCGAATGATTCTAACAGTCTAAATTACACATCTACCCCATTTACTTTACCTCCGTTACTGTTTCCAGCCTGTGTCCTAGGTCAGTTTTTTATTGAAGTCATATATTTTCCACTACCGGCTTTCTAGGCCTCTAGTAGCTGCATATCCCTTATAATCTAACTTAATACAAGGTCAGGCACAATATCCACTGCTTGGGTGTTAATAATTTATCATTGTGAAAGGGTAAACTCACATTTCACCCATTAAAAGAAATGTCAGCCATGCTTTAAATCGAACCTTCAACTCTTATCACAGTAGACAAAGGTGTCAGACTACAGAATAACGTATCCGGTTGGATGGTCGGTTGTGCGTCCGCTAAAGAATATAGTGTTATCTAGCTCAGTTTAGGGTGAGATTAAATATTTGAATACTTTTTAAGCTATGTTTTCTTTAATGTTAAGCTAAAACTAACAATATTTGTTTAGGTCATTATGTTTTACGAGAATTATGCATGATAAAGCCTCGAAATTATATACATATACATCCCTCATAGTTAAGGGATAAATTAGTTATTTGGGATTCGTAATTATATTTTGCAATAAGCTAAGTTGACTAAGCCGTGTAATTAGAGGTGTTTAAAATTGGTGAGTATATTTTATGTATTTAGGATACTATTTTACAATAAACAAATGGGACCAAGCTCTGGAATTACACACAGCATTTAAAGATAAATTTAATAATTGGGGCTGCCTTTTTTGTTTAATTTAACAATATTTAAATAATACTAAGCCACTAAAATCATGAAATAAACACATTGATACATGTTTAAATTATTAATAATAAGCATATTTAAGGCACGGTAAAAGAGCCAACCTTTTGTCCCTGCACATATTCGTCAGAGAATACGAACTCCTTTTGCATACTAAACTTAAAAAACAAAGCTACAATAAAACAAAAACAAATCCGACAACATCGGTTGATTACCAACTTTATAGAGCTGTTTCATCGCCCCAGCAGTCGCCATTGAAAGAACGGCCGTAGCCAAGAATAAAATTGCAGCTCTGCTATCCATAACGTGTTGAAACTCTTTGAAGCTCAAAAAAAGACTAAACTAAAAAGTTGATCAAGACTAGCAATTTCAGATGATAAATGTTCAGTATTATTATATGGCCTTGAGCTGAATTTTATTCGTACTTTATGAGGATTAAAAGCAAATTTATGTTTTAAAAAAATCCATTGTAATACAGGAATTAATTAGTGAGGTTGTGATACCTATATACAGGATGATTCGTAATTATATACAATAAATTGGTGTAGTGTAATCTAGACTGAAAAGTAAAAATAATTATCATCACAACGTAGTGCCGGGACTGTTTCTACCGGGTTTGTCATAAGTCGCTTTACCGCTACTGTCCTTAGCTCAGTTTACTGTTGCCCAAGTCAAGTTTTAAAATAATGTTAACAATTTTGAGAATAAAATCTTACAATCTTATGCTAATACAAGCCTTGAATGAGGACGATCCAGATAGGCGACTTCAATTCTGTGAGGAATACACTATCCTAAACGAGGCGGATCCTGAATTCTATAAACGTATATTGTGGACCGATGAAATTACTTTTAAAGTAAATGGACGTGGTAATAGGCACAATTGTGTTTATTGGGCAATTGAAAATCTACATGACGTCATCACTGAATAATTAAATGTACCAGGTGTCAGAGTTAGGCAGGAATATGCAGTGCAGGTATAATTGGAACCTACTTATTCGATGTAAGATTGACCACGGGTAACTACCTATAAATTCTCCATGAAGTAATCATCAAATTGGAGAAAAGCCCTATTTTGTAAAACGTGGACAGGATTATTGGTCGGGAATAAAGAAGGAACTTCCCGCACTTTTCACTTGCTGTCCATTACTTTTTAAATGATGACTTCGGCGAGTGGTTAGGTAGAAGAGGAATCATTGAGTGACCTACAATATCTCAGGATTTAACCCCATGTGACTTCTCCATGTAGTGAATAATGTAAAACTATGTTTTTTCTATGAAACCGCGTGATTGGATCAATTTGAAAGAAGTTATAGAATTTAATTTCAAGAAATATTTGAGCCAGAATTTTATGATAGAATCTGTATCAGATAGGTGTGTAAATGCATCAAAAACAATGGGAGTTATTATAACAGGTAAATTAATTTTTTATATATTTAAGATAAAAATACTATCCCTTCCGTTTCCGGTAAAGTGACTTATGCCAAACTCTTTATATACAGATATGAAAACATTTTGGGATAGCATTGCGCATGCGTAATTCGTCATGTTGAGGACGTGGAGCGTCACACTCAGTTACTTGCTGTGATTGAAAGTAGCCAGTAAGGTGGGGTTGGGGGCAATACACAAACTAAGAACTGACCGATTTGATTCTGATTTGCAGTGAGGAGTGACAGAATTCCACTGTCACTGCTCGTACGTATGCTTTAGTTTTCCTATCGGACAACATTAAAATCCAAATACATATGTGGCAATAAATCGTTGCCTGAGAAAAACCGATCGCTTTACTCCTGTGATGGTTAACACTGGTATGTCGTGACGTCACATGACCATAACAATGGAAGAGGCAATTCTGAAATATGTGGAACGTTGACCAAATACAAGTACACGTTGATTATCTGCACGTCATTACCTGTGACATACGTGCGTGTAGAGAACAGTACCTGTATAATTATTGTAACCCTTCCATTTTAAACCTGTGTAGGAGTTAAAGCCAAATCTCAAATTTGAATTCCATAGGACATTTCGTGAGTGGCTGGTGCACCTCCACACAGATCCAAAATTCCTCAGCAGAATACTGGCAATGGATGAATCAACATTTACCAGAAATTCCAGGGCCAATCTTCACAACCAGCATATTTGGGCCAAAACAAATCAGAATGCCATTCTGCAGGTCCATTCGCAATATCATTATTTCTCCATTAACGTTTGGGTTGAAATCGTGGGCGATATTTTACTTGAACTGTATCAAACTCCTGCACGACAATGAGAAGAAAGCTACTCACACATTCTTTAGACCTTTCTCCCCCAAGTACTGGAGGACGTTCTGCTAGCAACGTGTATTAACATGTTTGCTTCATAATGGAGTCGATGCAAATTATGACGATCTATTCTGACGCTATTTGGACAGATAACCCAGCTGATGGATTGGATGTAACGGGCTTCTGGTCACGGTGACACATGAAAAGAATCGTGTACTCTCAACGGCACATCACGAGAGAACATCTGTTGAATTCAATTTTGGCTGCTGTAAAGACGATCCGAGATATGCCGGACATCTTTCAACAAATATGGCAGTAATGATACAGGATAGCTGAAGTTTGTTGTGAAGGCAAATGTTGACACGTCGAACATCTCCTATTAAAATGCTCTATTTCCTTATCCAGGCCAATTAAAAAAACTTTATGACATAACGGTAATCGCTGTCTGACCGGTCGATAAAGAAGCGGCCCCGGCAATATGATATTAAGATATTTTTAGTTTATTTTTCAGTGTCGATTCCACTGCAGCACTTTATTGTATCAAATTACAAACCACCCTGTATATAAAAACGAGTCCACACGTAGGCATGAAACATGTCTATTGAGTGGAAAGTTTCCGGCTGCATGAGGTCTTCCGTTCTAGTCACCGCTTATATGAACATGCAACGTTCATAAATAACATAAATTACGATATAACGTTGTTATCAAGTTCAGATTAAAATATAATATAGTTAAGAACAATGATTTAGGTTGATTTAATTTCCAAACGTATATGGTTTAAGTATAAACTTTTTTTTTAAAAGGAAGTACATCTGATATCTAGAAAAGCTAATGTATCTACTTACACTTGATTCACATTTTAAGTCATGTGATCCGTAGCTGTCCCTTTTGATAGATACTATCGATAACTATAAAATAAAACTAATAAAATTGTGAAATGTTATCTATTTTCAATGTTTTAAATATATAGCTAATAGTTGAAAGACACTAGCGACTATTCGCTCTCTTCGCTATCTTTAAAAAGAACGGTTTAAGATAGAAACGCTTAAGTAAACTAATGATATACGTACACTCAAAATTGATTGCACATTTAAAACCTCAAATAAAGTGACAATTTCGTAATTAACTTTATTTCCTAGTGATGATAAGGAGGTTGAGGTTCAAATCCCAGCTGCTGGCAATGGAGATGGTTTTCCATATGGTTTCTTCATACTCTCACCATACTAATGGAGGTGAACATCCTCTAAATTATCTTCCCAATCCCTTTCTCATTAATTAAGCTGTTAAAAAATAAAATTCATGTTTTAAACGCATGAGCTAAAGAAAATAATACAAAACGAACAAAAAAAGTAAGGTCTTTCAAGTCAATATATTTCGAACAGATTTAACTGGCTAGAGCTTAATTGTATATACACTACGGCTCATCCGAGTAGATATTTGTTTTAAACAAGCCAATAGCATCTCTTCAACCGCCTCTGTGGTCTAGCGGTCAGAATTACTGGCTACATATCTAAATGTCTCGGGTTTGATCACCAGCGCTCCAAAAATGTATCTGTGAAGTAATGGGTCGATAACGTAGTCAAACTAAGCCTCATGAGGTCAAATGAGGAACCACTTGAATAAAATATTAGCAGCTCTCGTTTAGAAAACTGAGATTAAAGGTTATAGGCCTTGTAGTACTGACTAAATGACAGCCTCTGTCCTCAGATGTTGGTATTATCATCTTCAAAGGGGGCTGCCGCTTGGTCAGTATAGCTCACTTGCGGGCTCAAGCCATGGAGAGTAGCGTTTTAAGTAATACGTTTTAATTTTAGTTCTTTGAAATAATATGAAACAACAAAACCACTTTTTTATGATATTTATCATAGATTAATATTAAAAATTTAAATATAGCATTCTAGAAATATCTGTATGTCCTCTTAATTTGAAAGCTAACATAACATAGCTCGTTATTTACAGATTTATTGCCTACTATACAATAAAAAATATATAGTTTTGTGATAGCATAAAACCTTTCTATTACAATTTTAAAATTACTTTTTGTCTTAATTGAACCATAAAATTTAAATTAAAGTACGTTATCAAGAAACCTACATAAATATTTTGAATAAATAAATGCTCACAGTTTTTAAAAAAATATTCTAATAAATTAAAACACGAAGTCTTTCATTTACAAATATGAACTGTGTTTATTTTAAAATATCCGTATATTTAAAAGCCTACTATCCCTCTCGGTGATGTAATTGAATGAAATGTAAATTCTTCTTATTGGTTAGTATAAATCTCATAATACACCAATTGCTGTCTCAGCAAAATAATGAGGAAGAGGGATAGTAGGGGAGTGGTGGTTATATTTGAAAGGAAGAAGAAAAGGGAAGAATTGTTGGAAGGTACACTTTTGAGCTTGTTTCCATTTGCTGAGCATCCAGCAATTTGAGAAATGGGCGGAAGAGTGTCTTATCTTCCGTCTTTCTGGCATTTATTTTTAAATACTTCGTTACAAACCAATAGGTCAATTTTTGTTGGAATATTCCACAATTGAGGTTCAATCACTGAAAATATATCATTAAATCCTCCAAACAAATAATTATTTTCAGTTATTGTTTTCTTGCATGTAAATGAAAAGTAAAAGGGCGTAAATGGGCTGGATTGAATAAAATAGAATCCACCGTGTCTTAACACCCATTAGGTTATCCTAATTTTAACCACGGCTACGTGGTAAGGATGAGTAAGGTAGAATTTGGGAGGAATATATCTGAATTTCCTTAAATGTGGACTCGTTAAAAAAATTAATTAAAATACACCCTCATCGTACATGGACGGGAATTGAACTCCGACCTCCCCATCACTGGCAAGGTGGACTATATGAGCCATACATGTTGTCCATGTGCCCACCAATGTCTCCCTATAGACATTTAAATGGTGCTAGAAAAAAATACAAACACTAAACATTAAAAAATGACCAAACGTAATCATTTAAGACACATCAGAGCCTATTCTCAGCAGAAGATGGCAGAACATTTTGAGTTGAGTGTAGCTCAATTCCACTAAATAATAGGCCTGATATGGCTATTAAATTATTGACATGTTATAGGAGTTTCAAATGAGAAATTTTGCATCTACAATTTTCTGTTAAGTGTAAGTGGCCTTTGCTCTTTCATTCTTCTTTTAATGTTTAAATGCAATTTGCTATACATAAAGTTATAATAAGTTGGTTGGTATCTTTGTTTTGAATATGAAATGTGTAAGCTTGAAAGTGTGGCTGTATATGTGTATAATGTATATACATATTTATAACCTATGGTCTAGTTTTAATAATTGTTCGTGCATGTAACAGCGTGTGGTACCTTATGCCCCTTTGATTCAAAAGAGTGTAATTTCTGCAGAAGAAGAGAAAAAGCGTTGGTAAGATTAAAATTGGCTGAGTGTGCTTGGGTTTCATTATGTAAAGCATGCCCCCTACCCTCCTATCCGAGAAAGTCCGAATAATTTGTGACTGGTGAGATAAGAATTTAATTCATAAAAAATAAAAGGAAAAAGGAGTGTAAAAAACAGAAGATAATGAAGATTTGGATGTTTAATTATTTTATTTTTTAAATTATCATGTAAAAGTTAATATTAAAATACATAAAAGGATTTCATATAAATATTTTAGTAATGATTAAAAAAAATTCTTAACGATTTATAATTAAAATTTAAAACTCACAGGCATATTAGAAGTTTTAAATTTTTTTAAATCATAATTTAATGGTTCACTTAAAAATGAATAAGCCTGTACTTACTACTATGTATTAATAAGGTTACATTGATAATTACAGAAGTTTCTTTTAATAGTGAAAATAAATTATGTAAAAAAAAAATTGGAGTTAATACCTTAGACCATTACTAAATGTAAACATTGATATACTTTTCCCATTTGCATTTTCAATTATAGAAGTACAAGCGGACCATTATAGATTTACTTATACACTAGAACAGAGTTGTAAACTTCAACCGTACATATAATGAATTCTAATTTTCAAATTTATTAAATTAAAGGGGAGAAATTTCAATAATATTATTGAAATAAGTAAAGTTCAGCACATCGGCAACTTTATCTTATATATAAAATTCTCGTGTCACAATGTTCGTTCCCGTACTCCTCCGAAACGGCTTGACCGATTCTCATGAAATTTTGTGAGCATATTGAGTAGGTCTGAGAATCGGCCAACATCTATTTTTCATACCCCTTAGTGATAAGGGTTGTCCACCCTTAACATTTTTCTATAATTTTTAGACATTTTTTTAATATCTTTATATAATTCTTATACCAGTGTGTAACGAGCAGCGTGGGGGGG
>CABFOW010005347.1:0-13919 GCA_902141385.1 Timema californicum | reverse complement strand
GGGGGGGGGGGGGTTGTCAAGCTTATATAATTATTATACTACAGTGGCTCACGGGCAACGCCGTGCGGGACTGCTAGTATAGAAATAAAATTAATCGCTAAAGTTTTTCTGTAAATTATAAAAAAAAAAAAATCAAATGATGGTAAAAAAGTTTATTAAGTAAACTAAACACACCGCTACACAAATATATAGAATAGATTATTATTTTAGTGTATTTCGCATCCTACTAATTGGAAAATCTATCCGCACTAGCACTGATTAGGCAGGGAAAATTAAGATAGAATTTAGAGAAAACCTACCCTTATTTTCTGAGAAGGAAAAGTGAAAAGCCACCCTTAGTACATAATAATAATAATTATTATTATTATTATTATTATTATTAATAGCACCGCGTATTACTACCCTTTCGGGTTGTACGCACTTACGCTAATGTGTTATGGTAGTGTGAGTGTAAGATGAAATGGAGGACCTACAGTTTAACGTGGTATCCTAACCACGGTAGAGGCCCGGCATTCTACCCCTATCACACCAAACCTGAATTCTCTGTCACCTTCAAACCTAACCAAATTATACTCACACGGCTACCAGTGTGAATCACAATTTAAAAATTAATGTTATTATAATTATAACACCTAACACAAAAAATCCATGAAATGTTTGAATTCCTAATAATTATTTTAGCGCCGTGTTATACGCTTATTATTAATTACGGTAATATTTTTAGAGATTAGTAAGTCTAAATTTATATGAAGTGTACCTACATTTGTGGGTATAGTGAATGGAAAACCATTTTGGAAAAAGCTCAGTATATTCAACCTTGATTCGAACCTTGATCTCTCCATCATCTGCAGCTTAGGCCACTGTGAGAGTAGCGCGTTAGACAATGTGGCCACCAAAGCGAGTAATACTTATTTGAAAGATCCGTTAGCTCGACACTTAGACACATATGATATAATTTACACCCCCTCTTTGAATCAAAACAGTCACAGCCTGTACTAATGCAAAATTTTCAATTTCGAAACAAATACAGACTTTTTCTTCCTAGATCGAATCGAATTCAAATATATTTTAAAATGAAAATATTTCTATCTTTACCTGAATCGAATTACATTTTTTTAGTCAAATTTGTTAAATAAATTCCATCGTATGGAAAATAAGGGATGTATTTATATTCGACATGTCCAATCCAAACAAAATATTTGATAATAGCCTACGTAATATCTACTCAAATACGGATATCATTCATATTAGGATTTAGATTTTCAAAGGTTTGCATAGAGTACTCAAAAACTTAGAGTTCGAGTAGAGTTTTAGTAGCTTCTTAAGCTCGACTAGAAGATTTTTACAATAATCGAAAAATTTAAGTTACATAAATTTTCTTTCTCCTTCGAGAAAATTAATTAGTTTGAGTAATTTTATTTAGTTTTAAGATATGGTTTCATAGTAAATAGTCACTAAATAATTCATTTTTTTTCTAATTGGAAAAAAATGTATAGGACTATATTTATTTTATTTAAAAATTCAAAATTGTGTGATATTAATCTTTTTCACCAAAAAAATATAACAAAAATAAAGTGTTTACTTATTAAGGGTTTATGCATGGCTCTACACCAGAAATTCAACTTTAAATATTTACTGTATTGATCAGTCATCTACCACTCAAAATTGAAAAAACCCTCAAATATTCCTACCCAAACACCCTTATCTATTATACAATATTGTTTATTCACAATAATTTAAGCCATATCGAGCTGTTCAAAGTACTAGACTTAAATTTCCCTCTTGGTTACCATTGACTAGGAAATTCTAACTTTAATCTCAACTATATTCTTTGGAAAAACTTTTAAGCACAAGATTTTTAAATTTCTACCTCCTTTCTCCATATTAAAATGAGTGCAATTTTGTAAATACTAGCCTCCTTTTCCCTACCGCATAACTTAGTTGTTAATAACTCTTCTGTTGGGCATTTAATAAAAATAAATGGTACGGTACCCCACACAGACTATCTCTTCCTTTAATCTTAAAATAGAGACTTTTATTAAAAACTCGTTAGATTTGTGAAACGAAATAATATATAATTGTTGCATTAACACTCCATGAATGAGCATAAATTAAATAATATACAATGTTACAGAAACAATGAGTTAATAGAAGCATCTCTATCCACCAAAGAGCATAACAACAATCAATTTCATATTATTTTCTAAGTACTCCGTAAAATATAATTTATATATATAGCATGTTTGCTTGTATCTCAGAAATTATTTGTTTCATAAAGAGAGATTTCAAACAAAAGATTTCTATATTTACTAGTACTATAGCTTTACAAAGATAAGTTATTTCATATCTCAAATAGTTACGAAGATAATCAAAATTTGAAACTTCTGCTTATATAAATACACCCTCAAAATCATTTTCATGGAAAAGTGAAAATATCAATACTGTTTATAATGTTATACAATATCTGGATACAAAATCTAATCAATATCGTTAGAGCCTATTTTGAGAAAATTGATTTTTTCTTTTTTTGCCCTTTAGTAAACAACTTTTAATTTTTAAGTTGTATATCAAATTTAAAAAAAACGTAGGGGACTTAATAAAAATCCTAGATGTCAAATTTAAGCCCGATCGGTAAAGTTATTTCGGTTCTAGTCTGAAATAAAAAGATATGGACAGACAGACGGCATCGAAAAATACACTTTTTCATTTTCAGGTGGACAGGAAACGTCGACATTTATCAAACTCTTGAGCACTATTTTTACTTTCTTGTAATCTTACAGGTAAAAAATTAATTTTATCATAAAAAAAATTTGAAATCGAAATTTTGATGAATTTCGACGTTTCACGACCCCTCGAATACAAAAAAAGACGTTTTTTAATTTCCAACTGTTGGTCTGTCTGTCTGTACCTCGGACTAAAGCCTAAACTATTTAACCAATCGGGTTTTAAAAAAATTAAATAGAGTTTTCATAGGGTTGCCTCTAGGGGTTTTTGGAATTGGATATCTCGCCCTAAAATTAAGGGTAATTTATTAAAGGGCAAAAAGAGAAAAAATCGATTTTCTCAAAATCCGCTACATCGATTTTGATTATAATTCGTATCCAGGCGTTGATTACGATTATAAATAAACTGGCTCTTTTAATTTTCCCATGAAAATGACTTTTAGGGTACTTTACACAACTTTTATAAGAAAAATATGTTTATAAGACCAATAGTTTCTGAAATACTGGCTAATATATCAATACAATTTTGTGAGCTTCAGTTGTAGAGAGATACCACCGAAGTTTAAAGCAGTAATTCTTTAATGCTATAGAGTAAGAAATAACTAGGTTTCTCAAAAAGTGTATGTTCTCTTCCTTTCAACCTGTTAGGTGAACAGTTTGTAGGCCTACTGCACAGGGACGGATCCAGGATTTTCGTGAGGGGGGTGGGAGGGGCAGCGCGGGTGCTCCTATCCGGATCGGGTTGTAGGGGTGGGGGTAGGGGGGCCTCAAGAAATGTTAACATAAAAAGACTTAAAATTTGAGAGTAAATCTTTAAATAATTATTCAGTGTAACTCTAAATTTGAGAATAATCCTTAAACTAACTCTAAATTTGCGATTAGTGTTGAGATTTATTCAAAGCAAATAATATATATCAACAAATAGTTATCATTAAGAGGGAAATAAGTTTAAACATTATAAAAATTATTATATAAATTTTTAGCTATTCAATCAATTAGACAAAATAGATGGAATTATTCAGATTTCGAACAATCGAACTTTAACTCTACTCCATAGTACAACAGAGCAAGTTATTTCTCATTCTAACCGGAAATTTTACCACCAAGCCATACTAACACGTTGTATGTGTAGTGTTATTCATATATTTTGTTTAAATCACGTTATTTAAAAATAAATTATTTTAAAAATCTTTATTTATTATCAATCATTGAAATAGTAATAATAAAAATGAAAACATAAATTCTAATACAAAACAGGTTTGTGCAACAAGGTGAGTGATAATTGTGCAATTTAAATTTGGTTAATTTCATTAATACCTATTTTCTCCACTGTAATACTTAATGTGACTGTCTTAAGTATTTATAATAATTAGTATATATTAATAACTTAATAATATCACCAATAACAATAAAAAATGGAATATGGTTCTTGCAATAGTATTACGTGACTATAAAACTAGTAGTGACTTTCAAATTTATTTCATTGGGTCAATTTATTGAAGGGGGGCGCACGCCCCCGTCCTGGATCCGTTCCTGATACATCAATGATCTATCTCTCTCATTTTAGACTCCATAGTCTATATTTATCTATTGTATTTGTCAAAATTTATAGGCAATACGATAACCACAAGATGTGCATCCCCGAATAAAATGCCAATAAGTGTAAGCGGAAGTCAATATTTTAATACGAAATGTTGACCCCTGGGATCCAATATCGAGATTTTTTTATTGGTCCAAATATAAGAATAAATACGTTAATTATTTAAAAATAAAATTATAAAATTTAAAATGGTTAGTCAAAAAAGCTTTACGTATGTATAGCGCAATTTGTATATTATATTACGAATTTTCAGTAAATATCTCCATTTTTAAACAAGGGGGTAAGAAAGTCCGTGTGGAGTTCCGTACCATTTATTTTTTTACAATACGATACAATACTTTACTATACGAGGGGTCGGGAGAAGATAAAAATAAAAATTATGATCTAAAAAAAATATTTCGTGAGAAGTTAAATTATTTGTTCATTTTAGCCATTTTATTTAAATAACAGTCACTCTTGACGTATATTTTATCTGTATTAAAAGAAATCACAGCTTAGATAATAATGAATTTGGTCTCAGATAAATAATTTTCAATAAAGGTAGCTTAAAGTGTATTTAGTATTAATAAATTGAAAAATTGCAAATTTGTGTAGGTAATACTTAAGTGCCCTCCATTTATAATCTTCCCTTCTTTTAATGACCACATTTCTGATATACACACAATTTATAAACCTTTCTTTTAATGAACGTAAAATCAGTTTAAAATACATCAAAACATTTGGTTGCAATCCTTTTGTCAATGCTCGCCGATACCAAAGGGCCAAGCGTCAAGCTTATAATTCACTCATATTAAGAAGGTTCTCAAGGTAAATGACTTATCACGACAACTATCATTTGATAAAATTGTGTCGGAATTCGTAAAAATAAATAAATAAATGTTCCTTTGAGATTAATAAATTACCGGAAATTTGGAAATCCTGATTTTCTATAACTCTTATAAAAATTGTGTACCATGCACATATATATATATACATTGTAGGCCTATAAATTGTACACTATATATATATATATATAGTGATGTGATGACACAAGTTTTTTTTTATAAAGTAAAAGAATATATACTAATTTTTTTGTGTCGAGTATTACTATTTATTCGGATTATACCCATATATACTAATGTGTCGGGGATAATGAGACTGAATTTAGATAAAAGTGTATCCACATGCGTATAGAGGACGAGTGTAAAAAACCATTTAGGGGTAAAAACTCGTGTACCTGACTGGGATTTGAACCCTAGTCTCATCATTGGCAATACAGTTAATTGAGAAGGTGATTCCTTAGAGTTGTGACATAACAGACCTTTCCCTTGGCTATTTTAGTAATTTCTCGTAAATTTTAAGTGTACATATTATTCAAATATGAGCACATGGAGCTTGGAAATTCAGCCAACAATACCGTATTTCCATAAAGTTTATTTTTATAAAAACAAACACGGCATCTGAACGTTCTACGAATCTAACAGGACATGGGAATATATACATAAACAATCGGAGTTAATATATTGGATCTGATTTCCATACCCTTCCTTCACCTCTGACAAGACGTGTATTAATCACAACTTGTGAATGTGTGGAATGCCAATCCTCCACCGTGGTTTGGATCCCACGTTAAACTGTAGGTCCTCCGTTTCATCTCGCAATCACCCTACCATTACACATTAGCGTAAGTGCGTATAACCCGAACGGGTAGTAAGACGTGGTGCTAATAATAATAATATATTGGACCCTTACTACTGTGGGATAGTTAATCCTTTCAATTTTCTTTGAGATAGACAATATTTACAAACATTATTTAGTACGGAGGCCATTGTCTTTATTGTGTTCAAGTTGGCAACCCTAGTAGCAATCATGAGAACTAGAGGGTGAGATAAAAGATCAGGCCAAGCAACAGAGAGAGAGAGAGAAGGATTCGTGATGACATTTAAACGCCACGAGTATCAAATTTCATGATCTGTCAATTTAAAAAAGAAAAGCTAGGATCGTATATCGATTTTAATATATTTTCGGACTACTTTTGCTTCCTCATTATTATATCTCACCTCTCCATTTTAATATCATCAGTTCAAATATACACTTCCGGGAGTGGTACATTTCGGTAAGAGCTCACTTCTTCAAATCCAGTATGGGATGTTTTTTAATTATCCTTAGTGAACGTGCGATGGCCCAATTTTAATTTTGATTGAGGTTCTATGTCTTGGCGTCATTAAAGAGGTCATAAATCTACAGTTGTAAATTTCACCACAAGAGAAAATATCAAAATGGTAGATATTTTTAGCACCCCGTCCTATTGCCCGTTCGATGTATACGCTTATGTATTAGTGACACTAATGGTTTAGGGATTTTGAGGGTTTAATTGAGATGATGTGCACCCACATTTGCGTGTAAGGAGAGTGGTAAATCATTTAGGTAAAAAACTCATTGAACCCGACCAATATCGAGCCAGATCTCCCCGTCTTTTACAGTCTAGTTTAACATGAAAGCAGCGCGCTAGACCACGTGGCCACCAAAGCGGGTAAAATGGTACTAAAGTTGAAAGTTAATGTGTCAACATTTAGTCCTAGATCCCAACTAGGACTGGGAATATTTGTGAGGGGAGTTCTTTAATATTAATTGTACTATGAAGAATTTCATTTTACGATCATTTTCTAACAGATATTTTTCAACATAAGACCAACCCAACTACCATCATTAAAGCTATTTTTCTTCATAATGATACTAACAAGTTTATATTATTAATCATTTCCCTTTGTAAACTTTCATTGTCATGGCCTCAGCCATTATTAAACTCATAATATTTGGCTCTTTGAACCTCAAGAATACATTTTTTTCAACCTAATTATTTGATTCGAATAATTAGAAGCAAAATAAATTTTTGTTTACTTGAAAACACACTTTATTTTTGTTTAGTTTTATTCAATATTTCTTTAGTAATTCTTTCTTAAAATTGATAAAAGAACATGTTCTCAGATTTAAAATTTAATACTAAAAGTTGATATATGTATATTATTTACATTTCAATTATATTTTTGTTTCCTTAGAAATGTTGTTTTCTGAGTTCTACAGGAAGATTATTCTGCTTAACCCAAGATTACATTAATGATCGAACAAATTAAATAAAATATTCTTTATATTTATTTGATGCCCATCCTCATAAATTTACCGTATTAATATTCAAGTGTCTATTTATGTGTAATATATGTTTTTCCCCTGAGTATTATTGGTGCCCAACTACCAGTGTTGGTCATATTGTGTCGGGTTGTTATGACAACCAGATAAGCCCAGTGAGGTTGTTCTTAACATATCCAATAGTCCGGAAATTTTAAGAGTTTCGTGCATCTGAACGATAAGTTGGTTTTGATTACCCCCACCCCTTTTTTAATACTTAAGTTAATATTACATTATATTTATATAGAGATCTGTGATAGTTATTTTTTTGTAGGGAGATTTCACAGAGCGTTTTGCCAAGAAAAAGTAAAAACAGATATTAATCTAAGATGATATCAAACCGAATTCTCAACACGTGAATTACTGTTTATTTTAGGATTTAAAAAAATAAAAGTGTATCGTGTATAAGGCTCTAAGTTTTTTTGCCTTTTTAATATGACAAACATAAAAAGATCGTGGGGCCACATATTTTGCAAATGCCACCAGGCCCCTGAATTCTATTCTTTTTCTCTTCAGTGACACAAAAAAAACTAGATATAATTTTACCTATTCATTCGTTAAGTGATTTGCAGCGGTCACTTTTGATTCATTTTATCAAAACACTGTTTTCAATATTCTCAAATGCCCTTTTCCTAAATGATGGAGACCTTTTATTTACATTTTACAAGTATAGTAACATAAACAGTATTGATATTTAAAACTTATTGTTTATAATGTCGATAACGAATGAGTGATGAGTCCGATAAACTAATAAAATATATTGTTTGCCAAACTACGTGTATTAGCAGAGTTTTCTAATTGCCATTTTTATACAATAAGTCCACATTACACCTCTCTGCTCTTGTCGGGATTTGAATCACGGTCAGCTGCAATAAGGGTAGTTTTCACTTTGGTTCCTCAGCCTCTCCATGTGTTAATATTAATCAACTCATACATTTTCCTCTTTTGATTAAAACTTATAAACATGACCTTGTGTAGTCAATCATTCCTATCTGTTTGCGTCACGAATATGTGACCATATCAGCTGATAATACTGATATGAGGCAGTTCAAATATGGATTTTGTTCACTTACAACGTTACTGAGACTAGAAATTGTTCAAACTTAGACCTCAATTTATTTATAACAGGTGAGTAGAGCTTAGTATTTATATTAGTATTAATCAGAACTTTCTTTACTATCAATCACAAAATAGTATATGCACAGTAATCTAAATATAGGTATAGCTTGGTATTGGACATAATGAAGAGATAATATCCCTTAAAATATATTATTGTATTTACCATTTCAGAAATATTAGAAAGCCTGCCACTTTTAAGATAAGAGAAGGAATAAATCTAAGCACTGAATTTATGTTTATAAATATTGTATTGAGGACATGCCTCTTTCGTAATAAGCTGTTTAGAGATTTTTATATTTTATTAGTAAAAGCTATTATTTAAATATGTAATGTAATATATCAACTAAAATGTTTAAAAGTGAATATTCAATTAGTTTCTAGATTAAAGAAGAGAAATAGATGCTATCGCCAAAATTTTATAAACGCGTTCTAATATCTATGGTAGTTAAAATAATAATCAATTTTAATACATATAATTTTTCCCCGTTTCCCTCAAGAGAAAGGGGGTACACTCAATCTTGTTTATAGCTTTCTTATCACTATCTTATGGATTTTTTAACTAATTAAAAAGTTCTGAATAAGACACAAACGTTTGTGCGCGTTTATAGGCTTGAAGCGTTCGTTTTTGATATACTTTAATTTTTTAAACTAAAAATACCGGTGTTAAATAGCCTTTATAATATAATTAGTTTTTTTATTATTATTATTTTCCATGAGGTTTTTCTTATGCGATAAAAATCTTTTGAGGGGAAGTAAAGCCATCGGTCCCATGTCAATTAAGGCGTGTAAAATAGCCCTGGAAGGTATGTGAAAATATATTTACCACCAAAATTGGTAGGTCCTTTCTCTATCGCCCATATAAGTTATTGTATGCTTATATAAACAGTCGGTTCAGAAAGTGCACGTTAAATACATTAAATATATATGTATTTTAAATACCTCAAAAACTTACACATACATACACATCTCATGTAATATATATATATATATATATGTATATGATGACATTGCACTCAGATCAAAAAATATATTTTCTCCATTTTATTTAAGTTAAGTATTTATCAATACATTATGTATTAAATATAGGTGTATGGGTTGATGAAGATAATCAATTAAAAACATAATATTAAGAGTATTTACCAGAAGCTTAACATAATAAAATATATTTGTTTTAAACTTGCTTGTTTATTAAATTTTGTGCGTGTATACCTATTGATTTTTTTAAATCGAACTAATGCCTAAATAGTAGCTACCTTTATGTCTATAAAATATTATTAAAAGCTCATATTATACTAGCATAGGCAGTAATTAGGAACTGTTGATTTAAAAATAAAATTTTAACTATACATTTATATATATATTTATATACATAAGATATGTTTGTGTGAGGATGTGTGTATTTGTCTAGAAAAATCTAAACCGCTTCAGGATAGGAAGGAAAACTTATACTTTGTGGGCATGAAAAAATCTAAGAATACCAAAAAATAAGAAAATTTTATATTTCTAAATGTATTCTTGGAGATCTGAATGAGGGGAGGGGGATTATGAAGATAAACAAACATTTAAGTGAGGCATAAATTGAAATTGTAGAGGTAAAAGGGGGGGAGGGTATTTCAGGGAAATTTTAGGTCATAAAATCCAAATTATGTATAGAAAGATGCAAAAAAATTCTAAAACTAAATGAACATACATAACAAATATTATCAGTAGAGAGTCTTATCACCTTTCGATTACATGTTTAAGAATCTTGGGAAAATTAGCGCCTACCTTAGGGTTAGAGAACAATTCAAATAAACACCATCGGGAGAGACAGCTCGTTAAACCAAGATGGTAATTTTTCAAAATTGTGTCTGTGATGTATTTTACTTTGTTTCACTTCTTTTATGCCTTTTAAGCAAAAATAAGAACATTCCTTACCACCACCATCACCACCATCACCACACCTCCTTTCTTGCTTATAAGATTTGTCAACTGTTTTTCATTCTTTCACAGAAATTACCTTTGTTTTTTCATGCAATTTGGCCCTATATTATTAAAAGGTTGTGAGACGTGATGATAAAAAAAATTAATGCAATTTACAAATTGCTAGTAATTATTAGCATAGAGGTGTAAGTTAACATTCCGAAATAATTAACACTAAACACTGGTATACAATGAATATAAATTTATTTAACAGGTACAATTAAAACAAGTCAAAATATTATAAAAGCTTAAAATTTTAATTCACTTCTAATTGAAGCTATAAAAAAGTATTAATAGTGAATACATGAAAATTATATTTATAAAAATAAACACCTTAAGCTCCATTTAATCTGAAGACCAAAAGAAATTTAGCAGATTTTCTTAATATTTATATAAATTATAACATAATCTCGAATTAGTAAATATGGTCGTTTGTAAACAATAATTGATAAATAAAGCTATTTACAAGTATTAAAAATGTAAGTGCATTACATTTGAACATTTAATTTATGTGTAGTAATAAGTTTATTCACAAAGATTATTGAAGATAGCTATTTATAAAATACGCTCTTAATTTAAACATATTCATAAACATAAACAAGTTTGTTTTTATCAGCAGATTTGGAATACATTATTTGACGAATTAACTAAAGATGACGTCTTTCTATGGCTACGTGGACCCTGAATGGTTAGACGAGCAGTTCGGGGAAAGGGCGCTGAGAGAAGGAGAGGCTGATCCAGACATAGTCGTCAAACATATTCAGGTGAAGGCTGCGACAGCTATTGGAGAGAACTACGCTAGTCTAATGTACAGGGTGTCCGTGGATTTCATCACCGGAGGTGGGAAGATGGATAGACAATCTTTGATTGTGAAAGCACTTCCTAAATCAGAGGTGGTAAATGATTTTGTGGCATTCGATGATATTTTCACCACGGAAGCAGACATGTACAAGAAAACTTTACCAGCCATGGAAATATTACTTAAAGAAGCGAATACGGCAAAATACAAGCCCTTTGCACCGAAGGGGGTTTATTTTGCCCCAGATAAAACTTTGGTGCTAGAAGACCTAGCGGTGTCTGGTTTCAAGTTGGCTGGGAAGCAACAAGGATTAGACCTGGATCACAGTAAGTTGGCTATCCAACGACTGGCCATTTTTCACGCGGCCTCCTTAGCTCTAGCAGAGAAAGATCCTAGCTCTATGATACCTTACAGTATTGACATCGGGCCCGCTTTCAAAAAGAATGAATATGTTATCTCAAATATATTCCGAGCTTTAGCGGAAGAGGTGAGGACGTGGCCGGTATATTCCGAAAAGTACGCGGATAAGCTATTGAGGTTATCGGAGAACATTATTGACCGTTGCATTGAAAAGATGAAAAGCGTTGAAGGTGACTTCAATGTTCTTAATCATGGTGATTGCTGGTTAAATAATATGATGTTCAAATAATCTGAGACTGGTCAAGTTATAGATCACAGGTTTGTCGATTACCAGAGACCACATTATGGAACATCGGCGGGAGATATACATAATTTTCTTTCGTCCAGTCCTAGTCCATTTGTCAAGATGAACCATTATGATGACTTGTTGTTGTTGGAATATCACTCCACTCTTTGCGATACACTGAAAGATTTGGGCTATGTTGGTAAGGTTCCGTCTTATTTGGAATTAAAACAAGAACTCGATAGTAAAGAAATATACAGAGTTTTTTCAACTTTTTTGGTCCTACAGTTTGTTTTGGCTGACCCTGTTAAAATACCAAATTTAGATGATATGTTGGGGGAGAGCGCCGATCTAAATCGCAAGGTATCCTTTCACTATTCTGATCGCTTTAAAACAGAAATAAAAAGAATTTTACCTATTTTTGATAAGAAAGGTTTGCTTGATAATTAGAAGTTCTGCCGTCAAATTAATGGGGCATTTTTAATTTGATGCATCATAAATTATGTTAAAACATTTTGTAAAAAATTGAAAAACTTGCTAAATTTGAACAAAATGAAACATATATTTCCACAAGAAATCATCAACCCTGATTTTATAGTCAATTTCAAATAAAGTTAAGCAGCTTTTCCAATAATAATACTGAAATTAAAACCAAACAAGATCAGGTTAATCCAAAAGGAAATTGCTAGACACAATATAATTGACAATCAGCTAAATTATATTTTTAAGGATATAATGTTTTTAACTAAATATACAAGTCTTATTTTAGTTTCTTTCATTTATTTTCACACTAAAAATACTAAAGTAAAACGAAAAAAAGGTATTATTAGTCTTATCTAACTTTACATAATACTCCAAAGTCATATTACCATTTTAAGGGATGTGATGAATTCAATCAGTGAATTTGTGTATAAAAAAGATATAAAATTACATATTAATATTTTCTGGTCAATGTTCATTAGAGTGGTCTTTTGTTTGTTTTTTAAATTTATTTATTAATGATCCAGCTTTCTAAGTGGTTTCTAGTAAGGGAAAAACACTTTTTATTTACTTAAAGTATACTCAGAGTCTGCTACCAGAACTTCAAATGTTTTATATCTTCTCGTGAATGATGTTATATCTAAAAAAAATTCTGCCAGGGAGTAATCAGCTAGTAAGTGGTAGGTAAGGTGGGATTCCCCTTGGCGCGACTCGCGTCTGCGACCGCAGACGCGGGCTAGTGAGTCGTAGACGCGGGATACAATGTTTCCTTAGAGACGCGTCTTGTTGGTCGCCAGTCTCGTGGGTAATTTTATGTGTAGTAGGCTACAGATCTTTCCTCAGTTATTAAAAAGTTTTTTAGTTGTGTTTTATTTATGGTTTCACGATATTTTGTTATTTTATAATAGTGTGGATAAAAATACTAACTTTATCGGCCAACCATTCCTGAGATCTCTTACCATGTATTGTCCTTGACATGCTGGTCCCGGTACACTGTCGAAGATATGTGTAGGGGTGCTTATTTCTTTGCCACCTCTTCAATTAAATTTTCTATGAATAAATCTTGGACCATTTTTTAAAAGCAACCCAATCAAACTCACAACTATTCCGGTCGCTGGTCACAGATGCGAGACATGAAACGCAAGACGCGCCGAGGGAATCTAACCTTGAGTTAGCATTATATTGCTAGCAGGTGTTAGGCAAGATAGCCTGGTTGGATATGTGTTACTTTGTTACGGTTGAGGTTAGGTAAATTATGTAATATGTGTATTTTAAATGTGTTAACAGATAAAGAAAGAAGTCAGTTTCTAGATGGTCATGTGATTAGACGTTGTTTATTTTATTATCTAGATTTACTATCTTCTTTTAGCTAAATTTTGGTGATACTTTTGTGTTCAAACAATATATATAAGTAAATATATATGTACC
>CABFOW010005346.1:22522-36641 GCA_902141385.1 Timema californicum | reverse complement strand
TATTATTATTATTATTATTATTATTATTAGCACCGCGTCTTACTACCCTTTCGGGTTATACGCACTTAAGCTAATGTGTATTGGTAGGGTGATTGTGAGATGAAATGGAGGACCTACAGTTTAACGTGGAATCCGAACCACGGTGGAGGCCTGGCATTCCCCAGATTCACAAGATGTCTTGTCAGAGGTGAAGGAAGCTATTTTATTAAATATATTGTTTGCCACTATATTTACTTAAACAATCTGAGCTAGCCCAAGGACCATAAAAATATATATCTATATTTAAGCCTTCTGAATATTATGGTAGACTAACATTATTGAATATCAAGGAATTAATTTATCTTATTTTATGTGAGAGAACAAATGTTTGGGTTTGAGCAAAATTCATATTTATAGACCAGAAATGCCATGATTATAATGTTAATTTATCAAATATCTTAATATTTTGTAATGTGACAGTAACGTATTGTTATATCATATAGTTTTTGACACAAGAAAAATAAGACTAAAAGGGAAAAATTGTTAGTTTTGTAAGGTTACTTTAAAAACCTGAGAAATATAGCACATTTATAGATGCGTTACTATCCTCATACTTGGAGATATAAATAGATTCAAGATGTGAAACAATTGATAATTTTTTGGCGCATTATGGTTAATTATTACTAATGTTGAATTTACTTATTTTAAAGTCAAGTTTTGACACTCCTTATAAAACTCATTCTGTCCTTTAATTACAAATTAAAACCTGAATTCACCTATTGTTTACAAATGTTATAAGGATTTGGGAAGATATAAGATTGAGTTTTTTTTAATAACACATTAGTTTTATTCTGAAACGATAGTGTCACATATAATTTGTTGAAATATATTATATTTATTTATATATTTTAGATGACGAAGGAAAGAAGAACATTTTCAGGGATGGGGTGTGGCTGCATGGCTTGGCACAACTTTTTTTTATGTCTGGTTGTCCAGTTGAAACTTTCAAGCCGAGGCTCTGGTCTAAATTAAACCTATTTCGGTAATTATTTTTTAGGTTCACCATGAATGAAAAAACACTCTCACAGAGATATTTTGTTGAGAAAAGCGTCATAAACCACTAATAAAGAAGGTGTCAAGTAGAGGGTTGAAAGTTCTCAGTGAAAGAGGGGTGTAAATAACCAGATAATGGTGACTGCCAACAAATTATGGTTTTCCTTAAATCCCTTGCTATTTTGCCAATCTTCCCTTGAAAGCTGCTCGCGTGCCCCAGTTTGAGAACCACCGTCTCACCTCCTCTTGGAGACAGTACTGTAATGGTGACAATTCTTGACCTCGATCATGTGCCCTGGACCTAAACAAAAATGGTTTCAATCCCGTCTGTGCTCAAGTCTGTTTGTATGTTCCTGTGAGAAAGTTTCTGCACAAAATTGTTACAACATTTTGTAAAATTATCTACAATTTGTTTAGAGCCTGTCTTATGAATCCTGGATAAATATTAATCTTGTAGATAAACATTTATATCTGGTGGATAAGTTAAAAGTTCGTCTTATGGCAGCCAGATAGCCTTTATCTGCCAGATAAAAATGTATTTATACATCACATTTTTATCGGGAGGTTTAAGTACCTGATAACTTTTATCTGGAAGTTTAAATGGTTGTGGCCATAGTGACGCGTTGTTTTTCATGAGGTTTCATCTATCAGAATCTGTTTTTAGGTTAAAATCTTGGTTCACGTGTTTAGTAGACACAGGTCCAGACTCTAACTATATAAAGTTAGAACATTTAATTCACTTTTATATAAACTGACAACTATTTGTAGAGTTATATTTATATAAGAACAAATTATCAAAATGTAAGTAGAATACATGAAGTTTTGTAAACGTTGTACCCAACTATTGCCCACATTTTGGCAACACCGAAATTAGTACTTGCAAGACATCTTAACTTCTGAGCCCACGTGACGTTATCAGTTTCCTCGCACCCGTTTAACCGCCATTATTTAACAAATGTTGAGCGTTGTAGCCACTAGCCAGGTTGTAGCGGTAGCAGCAGGGTTGATACGCATGCGCGCACCAGTATAAACAGTACCAACCTTGCGTGTTCTGCATAAAATATATTTATCCTACAGATAGCTATCCGGCAGATAAACTCAGTTCAAAATATACGTAAAACAATTCAAGTGGCTGATAACATTTAACTGGTAGATAGCTTTAACCTCCCAATAGCAATATTTATCTAGTAGTCATAAGACCGGCCCTTAGCCTAAGTTTTAATGTGAAGTTAAACTTGCACGAAATGTGTGTGTTCGCAGGAGTGGGTCAACTATATTTTTTAGATGTTATAAGAAAAACTTTTAAAATATTTATTTTGTATTTGGAAACTTGTTCCAAAGAGCTTATAGAGACATCTGACAAAAAAATAAATTTAAAAAAAAGGATGAAGTATCCCTGGATTCATAGCTGAGCCGGGATGATACCCCTTTTTTTTTTTTTAAGTTCCCTAATTTTCCATTTACGAGTCGAACTGTCCCAAGCGCTACCACTGAGCTAACACTGCAGCGGGGGTGACCTGGTGGTCTAGGGGGTAAGGTGTCAGACTTCTGTGGTGGCGGCCGGGGTTCAATACTCGGTCCCGGCACAGATTTATCTGATTACCAACCCTTCCTTCACCTCTGACAAGACATCTTGTTAATGTGGGGATTGCCAGGCCTCCACCGTGGTTCGGATCCCACGTTAAACTGTAGGTCCACCATTTCATCTCACAATCACCCTACCATTACACATTAGCGTAAGTGCGTATAGTACGAACGGGTAGTAAGACGCGGTGATAGTAATAATAATAATAATAATAAACACTGCAGCGGATTGGAAAACTATCGTGCGGTGTAGACTTCTCTTTTAATGTTTGTTATAGCTCTGTCCGTCTGTCTATTGTGCCGGCTGATGGAGGGGGGGCGGGGCGGAACCGGTGGAGATCGATCTGAAATCTCCTCGGAGGGGGGGGGTTGACACCCTCTACACCGTGCAATGCCACAGGTGAGGCAGTGTTGCCAGTCTGACAAAAACTTTTGTGGGTCACTGACGTATAAATGGGGGAGGAAAGAAGTTTTATTTTCATTCAATATTTAGAGAGACACGTTATAAACATAGGCCAACCTCAACAAAACTACCTACAAGCTAACTTAACTTTCTATCAATCAGATTCAAACCCACTTCGGTGGGCCACATGGTTTAAGGTGTCACTATTGAAATAGATTAGACTGCTAATGAGACGGGGAGATCAGGGTTCGAGTCTCGGTCGGGTGTACTGAGGATATTTTTTTCCCTAAATGGTTTTACACTCTCGGCTCACGTAAATGCGGGTGCACTTCCTCTAAAATTCAACCTTCCTAATCCCTAAACCATTATAGTAATTAGTACGTAATCGGATATCCCGAACGAGTAGTAAGACGCGGTGCTAAATTAAATAAATTAATTAAATTTAACTGTGTCAAGAGGAGCTATAGTTAGAATTATTATTATTATTATTATTATTATTATTATTAGCACCGCGTCTTACTACCCGTTCGGGTTATACGCACTTACGCTAATGTGTAATGGTAGGGTGATTGTGAGATGAAATGGAGGACCTACAGTTTAACGTGGAATCCGAACCACGGTGGAGGCCTGGCATTCCTCACATTCACAAGATGTATTGTCAGAGGTGAAGGAAGGGTTTGGTAATCAGATAAATCTGTGCCGGGACCGGGGATTGAACCCCGGCCGCCAGCACAAAAGTCTGACACCTTACCCCTAGACCGCCAGGTCACCGATTGAGTATTAAGACGAGGTAATAAAATACATATATTTTATATATTGGTTTAGGGCAGTTGCTATTCAACCTTACTACTTTGAATTTTATTTGGTCGGTTTGACCCTTACTTTTTCCAGTAAGTTTTTGAATCATTCTTTTTTAGAACAATGGATAATTTATAATAAGTAAGCTATCAAGGTCAGCACTTCACTCTCGAGTGTCAGCTTTAAGCGCAATTGTTGATGTGATCTAGTGTGTGTATGTGAACTAACTTGTGTGATGGTGTGTTTTGGGATACTTATGATGGAGCGTTCCTTGTGATAGTGGGTTAATTTTTATGGAGCGTTCCTTGTGATAGGGAGATACTTATTATGGAGTACTTTTTATGGAGCGTTCCTTGTGATAGGGAGATACTTATTATGGAGTGTTCCTTGTGATAGTGGGCTACTTATGATGGAGCATTCCTTGTGATAGTGGGTTACTTATGAAAGTGTGTTCCTTGTGATAGTGGGTTACTTTTATGGAGCGTTCCTTGTGATAAGAAGATACTTATTATGGAGTGTTCTTTGTGATAGGGAGATACTTATAATGGAGTGTTCCTTGTGATAGTGGGCTACTTATGATGGAGCGTTCCTTGTGATAGTGGGTTAATTTTTATGGAGCGTTCCTTGTGATAGGGAGATACTTATTATGGAGTTCCTTGTGATAGTGGGCTACTTATGATGGAGCGTTCCTTTTGATAGTGGGCTACTTATGATGGTGTGTTCCTTGTGATAGTGTGTTACTTTTTATGGAGCGTTCCTTATGATAGGGAGATACTTATTATGGAGTGTTTTTTGTGATAGGGAGATACTTATTATGGAGTGTTCCTTGTGATAGTGGGCTACTTATGATGGAGCGTTCCTTGTGATAGTTGGTTACTTATGAAAGTGTGTTGCTTGTGATAATAGGTTACTTTTTATGGAGCGTTCCTTGTGATAGGGAGATACTTATTATGGAGTGTTCTTTGTGATAGGGAGATACTTATTATGGAGTGTTCCTTGTGATATTGGGCTACTTATGATGGAGCGTTACTTGTGATAGTGGGCTACTTATGAGAGTGTGTTCCTTGTGATAGTGGGTTACTTTTTATGGAGCGTTCCTTGTGATAGGGAGATACTTATTATGGAGTGTTCCTTGTGATATTGGGCTACTTATGATGGAGCGTTACTTGTGATAGTGGGCTACTTATGAGAGTGTGTTCCTTGTGATAGTGGGTTACTTTTTATGGAGCGTTCCTTGTGATAGGGAGATACTTATTATGGAGTGTTCCTTGTGATAGTGGGCTACTTATGATGGAGCGTTCCTTGTGATAGTGGGCTACTTATGATGGTGTTTTCCTTGTGATAGTGGGTTACTTATTATGGAGCGTTCCTTGTGATAGTGGGCTACTTATGATGTTGTTTTCCTTGTGATAGTGGGTTACTTATTATGGAGCGTTCCTTGTGATAGTGGGCTACTTATGATGGAGAGTTCCTTGTGATAGTGGGCTACTTATGATGGTGTGTTTCTTCTGATAGTGGGATACTTATGATGGATCGCTCCTTGTGATAGTGGGCTAATTATAATGGTTTGTTCCTTGTGATAGTGGGCTACTTATAATGGTGTGTTTCTTGTGATAGTGGGATAATTATGATGGTGTTTTTCTTGTGATAGTGGGCTAATTATGATGGTGTGTTCCTTGTGATAGTGGGATACTTAATATGGAGCGGTCCTTGTGATAGTGGGCTAATTATGATGGAGCGTTCCTTGTGATAGTGGGCTAATTATAATGGTGTGTTCCTTATGTTGAAGCATTTATTATTATGTACACTGGGATATACGACGGTAATATTGTGCATGCGCGTTTGTGTATTTGTTTGAGAGAGAAAGAGGGAGAGAGATATATATAGAAAGGGAGGGGGGGAGAGAGAGAGAGAGAGAGAATAGGAGATAGAATCCTCTATAATAAAATGATGGTATTCTTTTGGTGTTGTGTGACAGAAAGAAAGAAAGATCTTTCACATTAAAATAACGTTATGTTTTAATATGTATATGTTACAGTTAATTCGATAAATCATGTTATTATAAGTTACCACCAGAATAGAAGGAAATAGGCTACGGGCAAAGCAGGACTTAAAGGCTCTGACTTTAAATTATTATTATTATTATTATTATTAGCACCACGTCTTACTACCCGTTCGGGCTATAGTGCACTTACGCTAATGTGTAATGGTTGGGTGATTGTGAGATGAAATGAAGGACCTACAGTTTAACGTGGAATCCGAACCATGGAGGAGGCCCTCTGGCTTTAAAGTTATCATCTATTTACAAATTATAAATTTTAAAAAAAATTCCCATTCACCATCGGGTACTTCAACTAATCCAAAATAAAGTGAAAGTTTGTTTGTGAATGTACACAAATGATGAATATTTTTCACAAAATGGAAACGCTAATCGTAAAGTCTGCTTTGATTTGTTTTATTGTGGTACCTACATTCAAATTAGCGTACAGATCACTTAAGATCGCACAATTGTTCCTCGTGTCACCATCTTGTTTAATAAAATGGTGTCAGCCGTGGGATATGTCACAATTCACTTTATTTTGTAAATATTTATTTTTACCAATTTTGTTTGAGTAAATTTTAAAAACTCGGTGAATGCATGTAATTATAACTGACATTGTTTACCGGTACTGTAGTTTTGTTTCAAAAAAACCTATTCCATGCGAATCCTTTAGGAAAAAAAATTGTATTTTGGTTTTTTTATAAGAAAGAAATACATGTGTTAAAACATTTTGTTAGGTAACTGAAGCGCTTAAAAATATCGAGGTTCACTTGTTTGAAAAGAGCTACAACATATTTTAACTCCAGCCAAACCTATTTTTGTTGAAAATATATTTTTAAAAAAGCACGCAAAGGAAATAATTGAAAAATGTTCGAAGCTGCCATTCACACGACCACGAGTAAATTATTTCCGTGGCCGAACGAGAAAGGGAAACGAAATTTTTTCTGTGGGGGGCACGGGAGATGTTTCAATGGGGTAGGTTTTATAAGCGCGGCCCATTTATTTTACAAACTCAACTACATTCCGACAGTGGTCAATAGATCAGTGAAATATTTTATAAGTTTGTAGTTTGTGCGTGGCTCAGTAGTTATTATTATTATTATTATTATTATTATTAGCACCGCGTCTTACTACCCGTTCGGGTTATACGCACTTACACTAATGTGTAATGGTAGGGTGATTGTGAGATGAAATGGAGGACCTACAGTTTAACGTGGGATCCGAACCACGGTGGAGGCCTGGCATTCCCCACATTCACAAGATGTCTTGTCAGAGGTGAAGGAAGGGTTTGGTAATCAGATAAATCTGTGCCGGGACCGAGGATTGAACCCCGGACCCCCAGCATAGAAGTCTGACACCTTACCCCTAGACCGCCAGGTCACCTCCAAAAGACAACATCGTGCCAAGAATAAAGTGGTGTCATCCCCCCCACCACCCCCACGTCTTACTCCACCGCCAAGGATAGTAATGAGGAAATGTATCTACATTTTCACGGAGGGAGCGTAATAAGCCATTTAGTATCAAACATCCTCAGTAGATCCAGACAGGCTGTATGAGCCTGACATGTAGGCAACGTGCCCACCAATGCGAGTAGGTAGCCGTATGGACGGACTTTAGTGGAGGAAATAAAATAATTAGGGGAGTGTGATTACTCTAAAACCCGAGCTCGAGTCAAATTTTAGTCACTTCTTTGACTCAACTCAATATTTTTTACAAGACTTTGAAGAATTAGTTTGATCTGAATTCTCGATGTTTTCTGAAAATTTTAAAAATTTGCGCAAAATTTACCTAAATTTTTTTTAAAAAAAAAGCTCTACCTAAGGTATAAACGATGGAGATACTACAAAAAGTAATAGGACCAAACGTATAACCCGAACGGGTAGTAAGACGCGGTGCTAAATATTATTAATAGGACCAAACGTGTGGATCTCACCAAATCAGCAGCTGCCGGTGCAACCCGTTTTTTGATAGGTCTTACCGTTTAGCCACAAGAGACCTACGATGAAAGGTCCGCACCGACTTTCAAGTTGCTCCGCTGTTTTGAAAAGTTTTTTTAAAGGATTAAAAATTAAATATTTTAACTTTTTGGAATTTGACCGTCGGTTACAGGCTAGAAGCTATAAGTTCGCCAAATTTCAAGTTTCTATCTCATCTGGAAGTGGGTAAACAATAATGTCAGTGAGTGAGTCAGCCGTATGGCTTTATAGGTTTCTCCTAGACCCAGTTAGAGTTTGTATTTTTTACCCCTAGGTTGAACCCTGTTACAGAATAATTGAGATGATTGATGAGCTGTGACATGTTATTGTACCAGAGTGTACCCCTTACACAACTTTACACCAAGAAACATCCCCCCGTGAAATATTCCTGGAAAACTGTGCGGTGACGTCACGCACCAGAAGGGGTTGTAGTATAATGAACAATATGAGCTTTACTGCCGGCAGTGTAATAGCACAGATAATACGTCGTAAACACACACCCTCTTCCACCCTTACACCCTCTGGGGGGTAGTACTTCAAGACACGGAGGGAGGGCAGGTTTATAGCTTGGTTGCCAATAAACATCTTTCTTCGATAAAAACAGGTGAAGAATACAACTCTCTAAAATTTAGATTGTAATTTTGTGTTTTTAGGGCGTAATTTTATGTACGATTTCAAACACAATATTAGGGTGCGGTTTATCGCGCTATTCAAACCGAGAGAGATAGGTTGTAAATGAACACATATATGATGATGGAATGTTTATATTAGTGTTTAAAATAGTTTAAATTATACCTCTTTACGTCCTTAGTTTATTCGGTTAACTCGTGTGTTTCCCACGATCAAGTTCCGTAAAGTTCACTTTCATCATATTATTATAAAGTACAAATTTCGTAGGAAAGACTTTTTCTGACAGAAAAAAGAGGTCCCAAGAGCTACTTTCACGTAGACGATTCATGTGTCGAGTAATGTGATCTGCAAGTTTTAACGTTAACTATTATTATTATTATTATTAGCACCGCGTCTTACTACCCGTTCGGGTTATACGCACTTACGCTAATGTGTAATGGTAGGGTGATTGTGAGATGAAATGGAGGACCTACAGTTTAACGTGGAATCCGAACCACGGTGGAGGCCTGGCATTCCCCACATTCACAAGATGTCTTGTCAGAGGTGAAGGAAGGGTTTGGTAATCAGATAAATCTGTACCGGGACCGAGGATTGAACCCCGGACCCCCAGAACAGAAGTATGACACCTTACCCCCTAGACCACCAGGTCACCAAGAGCTAGTAGTTTTAGTATTTTAAATCAAGGTTTATGGATTCAATTACTATAAAATGACAGAAAAACATAAAAAAAAAGGATTTGGGTTCGTCTCCAGCACTAAATGATAAATTATTATGTCGGGGTCTGGTTGTAGTCTTTATCCTAGAACACAAGTTGTGCCTTTGACCAATGATCAGGTATCTTGAATCAAATAAATATCCTTCCAAGATATTCACACTATGAGGTAAGGGAAAAAATATAAGTTCTAGAGAAAATGTACTGACATTTGCGTGGATAGAGAATGGTAAAACATTTAGTAAAACCCTCCACGGTATATTCAGCCAAAATAATAACCCCAATCCCCCTCGTCTCCAGAAAACAAACTAAAATTAATTTATGCCTTAAACCGTGTGTCCACCGATGTGGTCCTAAGAATATGAAACAAGATTGCACTTTGTGTTACAACCCAAATTAAACAATCTTAATATTTACAATATTGGGATAGAGATAAGGAAGGTAAATTTTTGAAGAAAAGTTCCCTCAATTGCTTGTAGGCAGAGAATAAAATCATTTATGAAAAAAAAGCGCATATGTAAATACAACCGGGATTGAAATCCTAAACCTCTCATTCACTAACAATCAAGTTTATTACAGGAATGACGCCTTGGACAATCCAACCACCAATAAGAAATCAAAACAATTATGTTATTGAATTAAAATAAATCTTGTAAGACGATTAAGTTAGGTCTGCTAGTGTAGATAGGCTCTTCTATCCACTGATATAACAGGACACACCTGACATAGAACCTGGCTCTCTGCTTGTGTAGATAGTCCTCTGTCAACTGATATAACAGGACACACCTGACATAGAACCTGGTCCCCTACTAGTGTAGATAGTCCTCTATCAACTGATATAACAGGACACACCTGGCATAGAACCTGGCTCTCTGCTAGTGTAGATAGCCCTCTGTCAACTGATATAACAGGACACACCTGACATAGAACCTGGCCCCCTACTAGTGTAGATAGTCCTATATCCACTGATATAACAGGACACACCTGGCATAGAACCTGGCTCTCTGCTAGTGTAGATAGTCCTCTATCAACTGATATAACAGGACACACCTGGCATAGAACCTGGCTCTCTGCTAGTGTAGATAGTCCTCTATCCACTGATATAACAGGATACACCTGACATAGAACCTGGTCCTCTGCTAGTATAGATAGTCCTCTATCAACTGATATAACAGGACACACCTGACATAGAACCTGGTCCCCTACTAGTGTAGATAGTCCTCTGTCAACTGATATAACAGGACACATCTGACATAGAACCTGGCCCTCTGCTAGTGTAGATAGTCCTCTATCCACTGATATAACAGGATACACCTGACATAGAACCTGGTCCTCTGCTAGTGTAGATAGTCCTCTATCAACTGATATAACAGGACACACCTGACATAGAACCTGGTCCTCTGCTAGTGTAGATAGCCCTCTGTCAACTGATATAACAGGACACACCTGACATAGAACCTGGCCCTCTGCTAGTGTAGATAGTCCTCTATCAACTGATATAACAGGATACACCTGACATAGAACCTGGTCCTCTGCTAGTGTAGATATTCCTCTATCCACTGATATAACAGGACACATCTGACATAGAACCTGGCCCTCTGCTAGTGTAGATAGTCCTCTGTCAACTGATATAACAGGACACACCTGACATAGAACCTGGTCCTCTGCTAGTGTAGATAGCCCTCTGTCAACTGATATAACAGGACACATCTGACATAGAACCTGGCCCTCTGCTAGTGTAGATAGTCTTCTATCCACTGATATAACAGGACACACCTGACACAGAACACAGCACAATGTTTCTCCTCCCAGGTGTACGGATAATTTGTCTTCATCAGTTGGAGGAGCCACCAGGGCCGGACGTCATTAAAAGTTGGAGCCTGAACTCCGCCAACACCTTTAGTTTTCTCTCTTATTGCTCCTGTCCGTATAGCTCTCGGGGTGGTATACTTACTTCTCCATCTCTCATTGTCATTGTCGTGTTTAGTCATATTCTCTGTCTTTCATTGTCACTGTCATCTTCAGTCGTCTAGTTCATCTTTCATTGTCACTGTCATCTTTAGCCGTCTTCTCCGTCTGTTATTGTCACTGTCATCTATTATCCTCTTCCTCCGGCTGCAACTCTTTTGTTCGTCTTGACTTGTTTTATCTGGCTGTATATTGTAGTTTATTATTGTAATTTATTGTTAATGCTAATTATTTTAATTTCATTTGTCTTCAAAATCATCTCAAAAGTATATATTTTTTATAAATTATATTTTAAATTTTATCTTCACATTTTCCCAGATATATAACTTGGATGATATTTAACATGCATTGGTGTTTATGTTGACTAGACTTCAGGCATGTATACTCTAGTTTTCTGTTCACGGGAAGGTCAGGGTTTGAATCCCTTTCAGCTTGCTTTTGTTGAGGTTGTGTTCGAAATGGTTTTCTCCTTCTACCTCCAAGTGAATGAGGGTATATTTATTTTAAAATCTTACTTTCTCCTTCCTAGCACTTTGCGTTATTAAATTAGAATAACCCAGATGGATAGTAATCTATGGAGTACCTTGAAATAATTATTTCCTATAGTTACCCCTCACACATTCCCTCATAAGGGGGTCTCTGGTTAAAATCCCGGCTGTAAATGTCAAGGTAGATAAAATAAAACAATAATATAATGGGGAGGTCTCTTATTACAACTAGTTCTGTTTTTAACTCGCTTAAAAAAGTGACCCGGTGGTCTAGGGGTAAGGTGTAGGACTTCTGTGCTGGGGGTCCGGGGTTCAATCCTTGGTCCCGGCACAGATTTATCTGATTACCAAACCCTTCCTTCACCTCNCACGCAAATGGTGTACATGGGTATACTGCCTATTTATTTGTATAAAATAGGTGGGAGGGATGAGACTGGCTAAAGTTACTTCCTGCTTTGATACACACCAACTCCCAGGACAAAATATAAGTGTATTTAAGATATTTCTAATATCGCTAACCCCTGATCGCAAGGAACTTGAGAACTGGCAACCCTGTCTTAAACTACTATTAACGTTCCCTCCAATGCGTATCAAGGTATACCAAAGGTGACCGACCACCCATCCCGTATTTAATTTTACTTTGAGAGTTTCAACCCCAACGCGTATGTGTTCCGTAAATGTCCCATATTTTAGAAATTGCATGGTGTGAAACATAGGTATTTTACAATATTTATTATTATTTTTAGCACCTCGTCTTACTACCCGTTCGGGTTATACGCACTTACGCTAATGTGTAATGGTAGGGTGATTGTGAGATGAAATGGAGGACCTACAGTTTAACGTGGAATCCGAACCACGGTGGAGGCCTGGCATTCCCCACATTCACAAGATGTCTTGTCAGAGGTGAAGGAAGGGTTTGGTAATCAGATCAATCTGTGCCGGGACCAATGATTGAACCCCGGACTCCAGCACAGAAGTCTGACACCTTACCCCTAGACCACCAGGTCACCAAAAAGTTATTAATTGTTTGTTATTTCAAATATTAGCGTGCTTTTGTAGCTAGATTTTAATGCAAATCAACAAATTATCATATAACTGCAATATTCAATATATAAAACCTTTTAAATCCATAAATACATTTATCTTTAAGCTAAGAACTATATCATATATTTTTTCAGAATTCGGCAATTTCCAAATCGTCAGTATTTTTAAACAAAAAAATATACCAGAACTTCCTTAGAGTAAATAAAACCATTAAAATTAATATTAATTAATATTAATAAAATTAACAGTCAATCTCGTGTTTTAAAACCGTATTCCTTTTAATACAAGCAACGTCCCTCACAATCCCGATGATCGTCACTCACAATTCCGATGATCGTCACTCAAAATTCCGATGATCGTCACTCACAATTCTGATGATCGTCACTCACAATTCCGATGATCGTCACTCACAATTCTGATGATCGCCACTCACAATCCCGATGATCGTCACTCACAATTCTGATGATCGTCACTCACAATCGGGATGATCGTCACTCACAATCCCGATAATCGTCACTCACAATTCCGATGATCGTCACTCAACGAAACGTGATCAGACGCGCATCAACTCGCGGAGAAAACTCGCCAAGTCAGAGCTAGTACGCAGGCGGTGTTGGAATCTTGAGGACGCCCGTGGAAATAATTTAGAAGCCCGGGGCGCGTGAGGTCGTCTGCTAATTTGCATCTCTATCTTCAAATAAATATTTAAAACTAATTTAAAATGAATGTTTAGCTCATTATTGTAGGTATTTGCTTAGAAATAAGTTAAAAATATATTTTTAAAAATTAATATTTCGTATTTATAGCAACGGAAATCCATTTATATCACTTTTCTTAGACATGTATTAAAAAAATCATATGCTCAAATTAATTTAGTAAACATAGCCCAATTATATTACGAACGGACATATCGGACAGATACAAATAACTACTTTAATTGAGTTGACATTTTCATACGACAAATTGTCTGATTTTCAGATGTCTTTTTAATTTATATTATCAATATATTTAAAATTAAACTATATCAATGTTAACCACAAAAAAATGTTTGTAGTTTCTAAAAAATGAATTAAATGCCAATCGGTAGGAAAATCGAGGACGCCTTTTGAATCGATCTAATTGCACTTTTCACAGTAACTATTTCAAGGCCATTTTCTGGCTTGACAATGTGACATCTTACCTCTAAGCGTTGAAATAATCTCATGAATTGATATCTTGAAAAATAATTGAATGGCATTGTCAGAAGACACGGGTCTGTCAATTCTTTAATCCCTCTACTATACGTACAATTTATTATTTGTGACTTGTATCCTTCTTCCTCTATGGTCCTTCTCACTAAGAACACATTAGCTGTGAGTCAAGTTTACTGGAAGTCATAGTTTTAAAAGAGAAATGTTAGTAAAAAGTCTAGCGTAGGTTGGCAATTAGTGCGCCTCGAAAGGG